>JAVJIX010000104.1:2520000-2695000 GCA_036785185.1 Paratrypauchen microcephalus | reverse complement strand
AGCAGCTGCTGTGAAATTGCCTGAGTCCTGACAGCTTTGTGACAGCTGTCTGACCATTTACTAATTGTTTACAGTGAGTGTGGATAGAAATTACCTTAAATAACGTTGATGTGTGTAGATTATAACACAGGTACATTAGTTAAATCAAGCTGGGGTTAAGCCTGCACAATGGGGCTTCTCATGCTGTGTTCTTACTGATTTGGATAATACATTATGTACACATTAAGGCAGTCATGTGAATATTTAGTACTACTTCGTAATAACTGCTACATCAATAGCCTTAATACCAGGGGTGTCAAACATGCGGCCTGAGGGCCAGTGTGTGGGACCGCGTTTTATTTATACAGTAGCGGCGCGCGGCTCGTGCGCGGGTACGAGAGCTGTCCGCGTTACAGGCCGCACATGCGCACTGGCCTCCTCATCTACTTGAAACTATGGCTAAATCTCGGATTACAGGCCACTTTTGACCACACGAAATCGTAGGCTAAGACATCGGGCTTCTATGATTTGAAAAGTGCTAAAGTTTGTGTTATTTGGAGACCGCAAACATGTGCCCCGAGAACTCACATGATGGAGATCGCAAATCTAAAACATCTCTGGAAGTGCTCCATATGACACCAAAGTGCTATGGGTGAGTAAAACAACTTGTTTTATTCCTAGAAATCTCCCAGTGTGCAACATCATAACAGCTCAGAAAATAGCATAATTCAAAAGCAAAATTCATTCCCATACTTTTGTACTTTTTTTGTTTGTTTATTTCATTTATAAAGTATAAAAAGACATCAACAGTGTGATAACAATACAGAAAAATGAATGAAAGGAGCAGAAAGAAGAGTAATCTTATGTTATCTGCCTCCTCTTCCCTTTTCCAGACAAAAACACCGATAGTGACAATAAAACGCTTCATCAAAACATTCCATTTCAATCACAACAAACAGAAAGCTTCATTTTTAGTCTTCTTTTTTCTTTTTATTATGCATTTTTAAAATGCCGTTATTGTAGTTGATTCTTTGATTTCTTTCTCAAGACTTTTCCATAAATGAACAGCGACGCTTCGCTCCATAACCTCCGTTCTGAATCTGGGTTTTTTAAACATGTCGGTTCCTTTTAAATTGTAGTGACTTATTCTCATCCCAAATATTTGAATTTTTACAGGAAACACTCTGCACTTTGCTTTATACATGACTTTGAGGATATTTAATTCAACAATATCACACATTTTCAACACTTTAAAGGGACAGTGTGTAAGATTTTTACCCGTTAATTACTGAAATTGAAGATACCCATTCAAAAATACATTGTTTTCCAAGCCTTTTCACTTCCATCATGAAATCAAAGTATTCTTTTGGACTTAGATATAGTCACATAAAAGGGGGATCTTCCCCATGCAGAGGCAGCCATTTTGAATACGAGAGCCGCAGAAGGACATTTGGGCTCCGCCTTCGCCTTCGGCAAGGCTCGTGGTAGCACCGGAGGCAAAGCAGCAGGCGGCTCCGGCGCGCTGCGCAAGAGAGAAGGAGAGAAGGAGAGAGGTGCGGGTGGGGTGGGGGGAGGCTCGTGGTTTTGGGTAAACAACAAGCATGCTGCTGTATCACACGTCGTATTGGATCTAACACATGTTTTGGACTAAATTGTTTTACTGGATTTTATTCGCTGGATCCTTAGGGACAGATTGATACCAAGCTTGTGGTGAAATACAGAGTTTGACCTGTCCAGAGCCTTCAAAGGTAAGCTAAGTAACAAACCTCGTTTTGTGCTTTTCCGTATAAAAGCCCCATGTGCTCAGGGAGTGATTGTTGTGCTGGGAAATGAATTGCATAGTCAAAAAGAGGAGACTGTAAGGTTTCATTTGATATGTAGATTATCATGGTTCACGATCGGGAATGTGTGCTTTCATGCGAAAAGAAAAAAAAAACTGAACGGGAGACCGCGTTTTATTAATACCGTTGTTGTCGGCCGGGTGCGCGGCGGGTGCACGCACGGGTACGCGCGCGGGTATGCGAGCTGTCCGCTACGGCGCGTCCGGGTGACCCTCGAGGTTTGCCGTAGCTAAAACAGGAAGTGCATAGCCACTATCCACCTATGCGCCACGAATCCTACACACTGGACCTTTAAGTTTAACAGATAATGGGTTTGATGCTCTCTATAATGACCGTTGGTGATCATTCTCAAAGCCCTTTTCTGTAACATAAATAATGGCTGTAGGTATTTTTTATTATATTGTTTACTTCTTCCCCTGCACTTTTTGCAACACTTTTTTTTACCATGTACTATTATTGCTGTTATTAGTACTTCTTGACTATCTTAGCGAGTCAGCGGTTCTTCTGATCCTAAGCATTTCATTGCATTGTTGACCTTGTGTTGATCCTGCATATGACAAATAAACAATCTTGAATCTTGAATCTAAAGGTCGAGTTAAACAAGGTTAATTATGCTGTTTAGTGAGAACTTTCCTTTATGCAACACAGCAACTGCTTTAGAAATTTTGCTTTTAGTGTAATTTATATGAGACCTCCAGTTTAGACCTTCACCAATCATGACTCCTAAAAATGTATTTTCACTTCCTCTCTTAATCTGTCTCCTATCTAATTTTAATGGTCTTTTTTATTTATTTATTTACAGGGATGAAAGTGGCCAATCATGAAAAAAGCAGAAAGTACCCCCCCCCGCTGGAAAATTTTTAATTTCTGAAATTTGGATTTCTATATGCTATATGTTAGCGATAAAGTAAAACTGTACATAAAAGTACAAAAAAAAAACACATTTTATTAACAGGTAGGCCTACTAGTAGTATATACTGGATTTGTTTTTGCTTTGCACTTTGTCTAATCAGAGGCATTGAGGAGGAGCTTATGTGCGCTAAAAGGCGCAGGTGAAAAAGTGAGGAGCGACGCGTTAAGTGAGGCACGGGCAGGTAGGATGAGGTATATAGGATGTTTTCTAAAGTTTAAAGGTCCCATGGCATGAAATTTTCACTTTCTGAGGTTTTTGAACGTTAATGTGAGCTCCCCTACCCTGTTTAGCCCCCCCCCCCCATGGTTAAAAGTTGCGAAATGTCTAAACTGAGCATTTGCAATCCTTTTCTGCATTACAAAAAATCTGAGCTCAAATGGGTGATTTTGAACAAGGCACCTTATTGACGTCAGATTGAAAAAAGAAATGCAAATGCAGTTCCACCCCCGTCTGTCTGAACTCAGCGTCTCTGTAAATCACGCCCAGAGAGTTTGGACCGCGAATGCGCTAGGCAATGTGAAATGTTTTTTTTTATTTGCCTGGAGGCACGTCCGAGTGTTTCTAGGCTCGGAAGTCCTTTATCTGAGCCTCTGGACCTTTGAACAGCAGTGGTTTAATTTTATTTTCTGTGAAAATGTGTTTATTTTTCAATGGAATGCTTCAACTCTCTCCCCCGTGCAAAAACACGGAAATGGATCAGCTGAGAGCTCAGAGCAGAGAGCGGAGAGTTTGGCCACGCCCCCACCCTCTACTATAGGCCAGCTCTTTTCTCCTCATTTGCATTCAAGCAACAACGCCCAGAATAAAGTGTTTGAGAGAGATATTTATGACTCTTTCTCATCTTATCTCTGTTTCTCATGCACTGAGTCTTGATTTTGAAGAAGGATTCATTTACAGTATTAGGGAACCATTAAGGAGCCATATAAAAGCATCAAGAAGTACCATGTCATGGGATCTTTAACCTGTGTACACGCAATGGTACTGGCTGTTGCGAAAGAGCTGCGCTCGCTCGCTCGGTCCGCGGCTCCAGACACGGACTTACGCCCATGTTTAATATGAAGTTTAATACGAGATACATGTATTTTTGTTCTGAATACGGGACGATTCTGTTTTCCAAGTGACGGTTGGCGACCCTAAACACAACTATACATATATATACACCCAAAATCTTTCTCAACGAATTTGCACAGATGTAAAAAAAAAAAAAAAAAAATTACCCCGCAGCTGGAAAAAAGCGGAGATCCGCTAAAAAACGGAGCTCTTTCATCCCTGATTATTTATTCATTTATTTTTTACATTAAGAACAAATCAATTTAAAGGAGAATTAACTTTTTTTTTTTACAATCTGAGCCTTGTTTCAGTAATAAAGCAAGTTGTTTTACTCACCCGTAGCACTTTGGTGTCATATGGAGCACTTCCAGAGATGTTTTAGTTTAGCGATATCCGTAACGTGAGTTCTCGGGGCAAATGTTTGCGGTCTCCAAATAACACAAACTTTAGCACTTTTCAAATCATAGAAGCTCGATGTCTTAGTCTACGATTTCATTTGAGTCAAAAGTGGCCTGTAATCCGAGATTTAGCCATAATTTCGAGTGCGTTTAAAATGCACGCGGATTGAATTGCCACTCATAATTAATTGTGTTAATTTTTATAATGCGTTAATTTACAGTGTAATTAATTAATCTAATTAACTTGTTAAACTGACAACCCTAAATACAGTGGTACCTCACCTTACGAAATTAATTCGTTCCAGAAGTGGTTTCGTAACGTGAAAAATTCGTAAGTTGAGTAACTATTTCAATGGAAAAAGCCTGATTCGTACCAAGGCCCCGATCCAAGTTTTTTTTTTTATAGTGTAACTTTTTTTATAGTGTAACATTGTGTTCTGTGTGTTTCTTAGACTGGATTTAAACTTTTCTCACATTTGTCTCTCGTTTAAACACTCAAACTTTCATAGATTTTCAACAAAATTATTAATAGTGAAGTGTGGGGGGGGGGGGGAGAGAAGACTGCGCTCTGACACGTGTGTGATAGCGGCATGTGTGACAGGTGACCCGGCGCGGGGGCTACCATCAGGTCTAGACCTGGACTAAACCTGGACTAAACCTGGACTAAACCTGGACTAAACCTGGACTAAACCTGGTTTCGTTTCGAGTCACAGCTGAGGCGCATGCAAAAGCTGCTCTAGACCTGCCCGCGTAAGGTGCTCACAGAGCGGCATGGACAGAACCGCGAGGTCGGCCTCTTCAAGACCTCCAGGCCGGTGACCGGGACAATCCCCGGACCCATGCCCGCTTAGGGAGCTCTTAAGGCGGGCTGGCAGTGTCCCCCTGGGTCCCTGGATGTCTGGGGCTCCGTGCCTGGAGGGGCCCTGGAGAGCAGGTCTAGACCGCGGCTCTTGCATGCGAGCAGCGGCTCGCCTCAGCTGTGACTCGAAACGATACCAGGAAATAGACCCACGCGCGGCGCTTTAATCCACCTGGTCTAGTCCTGGTTTAGTCCTGGTTTAGTCCTGGTTTAGTCCAGGTCTAGACCTGCTGGCAGCGCCGGGTCAGCTGTCACACATGCCGCTATCACACGTGTCAGAGCGCAGTCTTCTCCCCCCTCCTCCTTCCCCCCACACTTCACTATTAATAATTTTGTTGAAAATCTATGAAAGTTTGAGTGTTTAAACGAGAGACAAATGTGAGAAAAGTTTAAATCCAGTGTGAGAAAAGCGTATAATGTGTGTGGCTGAGCGCGCGTTATTTGAATTTTTTAGATTTTGCGTTTCGTAACTTGAATTTTCTTTCGTATCTAGAGACCAAAATTTACCGTGAAGGCGTTTCGTAACTTGAAATTTTCGTTTGTTGGTTCATTCGTAAGGTGAGGTACCACTGTATTTTACTTTTTTTTAGCTCTTTGTTTATTCTATTTGTGACCTCTTTTTCGAAATCATTTGCATTCAACCCAACCAACGACACTATCTGAGCTCATCTCCACATCAGGCACTAAACATGCCCCGGGGGAAAGGCTGTTATCGTTTCAGACTCACTTACGCCAACAGTGTCATATTCATAACAGTATTAACTTCCATTTGTTTAACCTTGTCCACTGCCTGTCTGTGTGTTTGTGCAGGGCGCGTTTACCTAAGGCCACTCTGGCAGCTGAAGCGTCGTAGTTGATCCAGAAGGAGACCCAGGACAGTATGGTGATCAGGATGGAGGGCATGTACGTCTGCAGAATGAAGTAGCCGATGTTCCTCTTCAGTTTGAAACTCAGGGACAGACGAGGGTACGCTCCTGTTCGGAAGAGAGGGAGGATAATAACATCAACAACAACGGAAGTAAAATAGTTCTGTAATTACTGCAGTGAGCCTCATCATTTTAGTCTTAAAACATTTTTATTAACCCGCTCTACGTGATCACGTTTTGTGTTTTTGGTTTTTTTTTGCCGTTTTGTCCGTGAGAAAAATTCTATTCATAATATAGGGCCTGGCTCCAAATTAGCTCCTGTAACCGTTAGAATCGTGAGCTTCATTTGAGTGGTACTGAAGGCTGTGGGTGACGTTGCACTCGCTTAGTCCACTTTTTAATACAGTCTATGGAGCAAAACAGGCCAACTTACTGGTCAGATCTGTGGAGAGGCAACCTCACTCATAAATCAGAATCTGTTTTTGTAGAGTGAGCTAAAAAAACACACACACACACACACACACACACATGTATTTGAATAAATATAAAGTAGATCTGTTTAATGTCATACTATGGAAATAAGAAGCTGATGGGCCCTTAAAGGAAAAGTAATGTTTTTTACAATTTGAGCCTTGTTTCGGTAATAAAACAAGTTGTTTTACTCACCCATAGCACTTTGGTGTCATATGGAGCACTTCCAGAGATGTTTTAGATTAGCGTTAGCCTAGCGCAACTTCTAGCCATAGCTCGGGGCATATAATATATTCCCCAAGCATGTAATATGCCCCGTGCGGGCTCCAAATAACACAAACTTTAGCACTTTTCAAATCATAGAAGCCCGATGTCTTAGTCTACGATTTCGTTTGAAGCAAAAGTGGCCTGTAATCCGAGATTTATCCATAGTTTACAGCTTTGCGTTCCATGTTTGGGTCCCGGGAGCTGAGAGCACAGTCCGCACATGCGCACTGGCCTCCTCATCTACTCGAAACTATGGCTAAATCTCGGATTACAGGCCACTTTTGACCACACGAAATCGTAGACTAAGACATCGGGCTTCTATGATTTGAAAAGTGCTAAAGTTTGTGTTATTTGGAGTCCGAAAACAAGTGCCCCGAGAACTCACATGATGGAGATCGCAAATCTAAAACATCTCTGGAAGTGCTCCATATGACACCAAAGTGCTATGGGTGAGTAAAACAACTTGTTTTATTACCGAAATAAGGCTCAGATTGTAAAAAACTTTACTTTTCCTTTAACGGAAAGAAAAGTTACACAGTGCACCTTTAAAGAAGATATTATGCAATCTTCAGTGTCCTGCACTGAAAACGTCATTGCTTCGATCTACCCATTTTCAGCACCACTGCTCTGACCTATATTACACAAAATGGGTTCTTGTGAATTTAAAGTCGTTATAATTGTGTTACCTCCCCAAAAACATACCTGGAGTTAAGTTTCATTCACACATGTTTAAGTAATTGTCTGTTATTAGTCTGTCTACATCTGCAAATGTCAAAATGCTCTGTTCCATCTTGTGATGTCATGATTCCAGGGCTGAAATAATCTTGATTATTGATTGTAACGGAGGCTCAAAATGAAGAGTAAAAACACAGTGAAGCACTTCCTGTTGTACCACATGACATTACAAGTGGAACAGATGTGTGTGAATGAAACAAAACACAACTGCAGGTATGTTGTATGCATTTTTGGAAGAATTACCCAATTTTGTTAACACAACTTGAGTAAAAATACAGACACAGGGGTAAAAAGTACAGTAGTACTAAAGTACCCCTTTAAAAACACAGTATACTTCTAAGAGTCAAAAGTATTTCATCTAGATTTTGAGACATGGAGCGAAGACAATAGAAAAATGATTGCATTTCTTATTTCTTTGTTTGTTTTTTAATCTACTTTTTAATAACTTTTGAAACCTGAACTCTGGAACAATTTCACTAGTATGTCATTTCTTCAAACAGCAAAATTAAGTTCAGACAATATTCACTTTAGAGCACACACGTACACACACACAGCTATATACACATGCACACCCACGCACACACAACCCCGCGCACATACACGCTCACGCAAACACACACACACATGCACATGCAGACACATGGACGCATACACACAGACAGACACACAAATCAACCCCACACACGTACACACACTCACACATACACACACACACACACAAGATAAGATAAGATCAGACTTTATTGATCTCACATAGGAGAAATTCACTTGCCACATTTGCTCCAGGCAGTTTAGTGCAAAAGAAAGTTTGAACAAGAAAGTGCAAGCAGACAAGATAAGTAATGATAAAATAAGTAAATAAGAGAATAGAGAAAAAAAAAGAAAAAAATTGCACGTTTGGATTATACAGCGTAGTTATACAGTCTGATGGAGGTGGGGATGAAGGATCTGCGGTAGCGCTCCTTCTTGCACTGGGGGTGCCTCAGTCGGCTGCTGAAGGAGCTGCTCAGCTCCTCTACAGTCCGGTGCAGAGGGTGAGAGGTGTCGTCCATAATGGACGTGAGTTTGTCCAGTACCCTCCTCTCGGCCACCTCCTCTACAGAGTCCAGAGGACAGACCAGGACAGAGCTGGCCCTCCTGACCAGCTTATTAAAGGTCCCATAACATGGTACTTCTTGATGCTTTTATATGGCGCCTTAGTGGTTCCTAATACTGTAAATGAATCCTTCTCCAAAATCAAGCCTTGGTGCATGAGATAGCCTCCTGGAGACAGTCCTATTCAGAAATGTGGTTCTGAACACTTTATTCTGGGCGTGTTGCTTGAATGCAAATGAGGAGGACAGAGACAGGCCAGTGCAGGTGGGTGGGGTTGTGGCCAAATACGCCACTGTTTCCTGGTTTAGCGGTGCGATGTGCGCTGTTCCCACTTCCATGTTTTAAGCGCGGCGGAAGACAGGACAAGCATCACATGAAAAAAACACTCTTATACATTTATTTTCCACAGAAAATAAAATGAAACCACTGCTGTTTCAGAGGCTTGGAGGCTCGGATAAAGGACATTCGAGCCTGGAGAGACTCTCACGTCTCTCCAGGCAAAAAAGCTTGTATCTCATAGCTCGTTTTTGGTCCAAATTCTTTGGGCATGATTTCCAGAGACAGGAAGTGGACATCCAGATGGGGGGTGGAAACCTTTCCCCGTTTATGGTTGAGGTGAACACCCAGGTACTTCAAACTGTCCACATTAAAGAGACAGGAGCCTTAGATCACTCGGCCACACTACGCAGACACACACGGGCGTACACACACACAGACAGAGGCATAAATCATAAATCACCGCGAGCACACACGCACACACACATTTTATTGCATTATCTCGCCACAGTTAATTATCAGATCTGAACCTAATTATTTTCAAGTGCACTGACTCATGAGGTAATCAGCCGATCAAGAGTTGTGATGCCAGCCGAGCCATCGCCACAGTGTCAATCAGGAATACAATCGGAATACAAAGAACAATGGTACCCCCAGTAACAAGATGAATGACCTTTATTTGATTTATTTTCATGTGAGATTGTCCTGGAGTGATGACAGATAGTGAAGTGCGTTTTTGCTTATCACGACTCCATCTAAAAAACAGAGTCAGCGTGTGCTATATTCTCCGCACCGGGGGATATGGGGTATTTTGGTAGGAAAACAAATCACTTTTGAGAATACTATACTTTGAACACATTTGGTTGCTTCTTTTAACTGTTGCTGGGGGTTGTTTGCATTGTACTGCTTGTTTGTGCACTTTAAAATCTGTTTTAATATTGTTACCTGGAGTTGTGTTTTGTTTCATTCCATTCACATTCAGTTTGAGTAACCCTTTATTAATACACTGTCTACATCTTCAAAGCTCAATTGTGATGTCACAAAGCGGTAGTTTTCAAGTTCAACAGCTACATTATCTTTCGTTCAGTAGAAATGGACAAATCCAGGGCTTAAATCATTCAAATCTAGTGAAGGTGTATGGAGTTTAAAAACACAGTGAAGCACTTCCTGTAGTAAGACATGACATCATAAGGTGGAACAGAGTGTTGTTCTATTTGAGAGAAGAACTTAGCCTAAACATGCAGGATTTTTGTGTTAAAGGTCCCATGGCATGACATTTTCACTTTCTGAGGTTTTTGAACGTTAATGTGAGCTCCCCTACCCTGTTTAGCCCCCCCCCCCCATGGTTAAAAGTTGTGAAATGTCTAAACTGAGCATTTGCGATCCTTTTCTGCGTTAGAAAAAATCGGAGCTCAAATGGGCGATTCTGAACAAGGAAACTTATTGACGTCAGCTCGAAAAAAGAAATGCAAATGCAGTTCCACCCCCGTCTGTCTGTACTCAGCGTCTCTGTAAATCACGCCCAGAGAGTTTGGACTGTGAATGCGCTAGGCAATGCGAAATGCGTGTTTTTATTTGCCTGGAGGCACGTCCGAGTGTTTCTAGGCTCGGACGTCCTTTATCTGAGCCTCTGGACCTTTGAACAGCAGTGGTTTAATTTTATTTTCTGTGGAAATGTGTTTATTTTTCAATGGAACGCTTCTCATCTCTCCCTCCGCGCAAAAACGCGAAGCAGCCGAAGCACACACCACGCTGACAGGGGAATCCCAGTTACGCACCAGGAAGGCAGTTCCCCTGTTACGCAGTGTGGTGTGTGCTTCAGCTGTGTTTTTCCGCATTGAAAAATAGTTCCCACCCAAAATGACCAAGTCAAGCTCTCCGTGTTGATTTGCACATTTATTTGCACTCGATATGAATGCGCACTACACAGAAAGTAATTGGGAAACGCATCGAGCAAATTAATTCCTTTTGGCCGAAATCTTTCTCTGGCGACGTTAGACTCCAGTCTAACGCGGAGTAGCTGCAGATACCGCGGCGGTCAGTGCTGACAGACCTGGACAATGGCTGCGTCACCAGAAAAACGCTTTCCACCACTTATTTTAGTCTCTGGACTGTGGGGAGATGCCCAAGTTTGACCTGGGGGTGGGATATCCCTTTAATGTGAAAACTACTACTTGATGACATAAAGAGTTACTCAGACATGTGTGAATGAAACTAAACACAACTTCAGGTATGTTTTTGAGGAGGTAACAACATTCTAACATGGCTAAAAGCTCACAGAAGTCAAATGTGTGTAATATAGGACCTTTACCTTATGTATGAGTGGATCCACAAACACACATGGCATTCAGACTCCACTATGTTATGAACAGATTCGGTTTGGCCTGTGCAGACAGCTTTCAGTGTATGGGATGGTATTTCACAGTTATCAAATTAGTGTTTTACATTTATTCAATATACTGGTTTCCTATAGATTGTGCTCAATAAATTGGTAATTTAACTTGCACAATTGCATGCATGACAAATGTATAAATATGTAAATGCAGTGTAGATGCGTATCACAATAAATCTGTTCACGGCTGGATTAAAACGGAAATACAATTAGTTTACTGTATTGTTGTGATCTCGGTGCATGCAAATTTTATGGTAATTTGGATAAACGCACAAAACGAAATTAAAATCGCAACATTATCCGCTACGTTGTAATGAAAATTATGTATGAAGTGCCCAAAAGCAGGCTATTAATTAAAAAAGGCAGAAAAAAATACATTATGGTGGAGTAAATGGAACGCTACGGCATACAGCTCAGGTTTTACATTAAATTAGTTATATAATACAAAATGGAAAAGGTTGTTAGCTGAGACATCTTGTATTGATACTTGCTCGGATTTCACGCTGGGGGTGTTCAATGTGTATGTGTATGGCGGAATGTTTCGGCATTAGCAGAGCGACATTTATTTATTTTATTTATTCTTTATTTAATAGGGACAGTGCATATTAATGAACATCTGCAGCAGCAGTGTAAATATGCCAGATTATAGCAAGAATGCTAATTTCCATCTGTAGTCCCTGGGCAGGTGACACCACAGCAAAAACAATAAAACAATGACAACTGACAATAACAGCAACATTAAAACATTAAAACATTAAAACATTAAAAATGTCCACAAGTCTGGTTTAGCCGCTGTTTCAAGTGTGATTTGAAAGTGTCCAGTGTTGGAGTCTCTCTTATTGATAACGGGAGTGTGTTCCAGAACTTAGAGCCTCTGACTGAGAGCACAGTTTGTCCAAATGTAGAGCGTCTGTGTGGACCTCACAGTTCCCCTGGGTCTGTGTGGACCTCACAGTTCCCCTGGGGTCTGTGTGGACCTCACAGTTCCCGGGGTCTGTGTGGACCTCACAGTTCCCCTGGGTCTGTGTGGACCTCACAGTTCCCGGGGTCTGTGTGGACCTCACAGTTCCCCCGGGGTCTGTGTGGACCTCACAGTTCCCGGGGTCTGTGTGGACCTCACAGTTCCCCCGGGGTCTGTGTGGACCTCACAGTTCCCCCGGGGTCTGTGTGGACCTCACAGTTCCCCCGGGGTCTGTGTGGACCTCACAGTTCCCCCGGGGTCTGTGTGGACCTCACAGTTCCCCCGGGGTCTGTGTGGACCTCACAGTTCCCCTGGGCCGTGGCCCTTGTTCCCACTGACAGTCTTTGTTTTAATAAAATCCTGCAGCGGAGGAGGAGCAAGTCCATGTAAAACTTTATATATAAAACAACCGTATTTAAAATGAACAAAATTATTAAAGATCCCATGACATGGTACTTCTTGATGCTTTTATATGGCTCCTTAATGGTTCCCTAATACTGTAAATGAATCCTTCTTCAAAATCAACACTCAGTGCATGAGAAACAGAGATAAGATGAGAAAGAGTATTTTTTCTCTCTCTGAACAGGCCATTCTGGGCGTTGTTGCTTGAATGCAAATGAGAAGAAAAGAGATGGCCAATAGTAGAGGGTGGGGGCGTGGCCAAACTCTCCGCTCTCGCTCTGAGCGCTCAGCTGATCCATTTCCGCGTTTTAAGAGCGGAGGAGGAAAGGAGAGCCTTTTCAATGAAAAAAAAACACATTTCCACAGAAAATAAAATTAAACCACTGCTGTTCAAAGGTCCAGAGGCTCAGATAAAGGACTTCCGAGCCTAGAAACACTCGGACGTGCCTCCAGGCAAATAAAAAAACGTTTTTCGCATTGCCTAGCGCATTTGCAGTCCAAACTCTCTGGGCGTGATTTACAGAGACGCTGAGTACAGACAGACGGGGGTGGAACTGCATTTGCATTTCTTTTTTCGATCTGACGTCAATAAGTTTCCTTGTTCAAAATCGCCCGTTTGAGCTCCGATTTTTTATAACGCAGAAAAGGATCGCAAATGCTCAGTTTAGACATTTCGCAACTTTTAACCATGGGGGGGGGGGGGGGGGCTAAACAGGGTAGGGGAGCTCACATTAACGTTCAAAAACCTCAAAGTGAAAATTTCATGTCATGGGACCTTTAAAATTGAGTAAGTTATACTTGTCTAAAATTGTGCAGTGGTGAACTGAGAATGGTTTCTTGTCTAGTATTTTCACAGCTTTTTAAAAAAGTGATTCAACTGGTTTTAGTGTTGTGCCAGCAGCAAGTGACCATGTGGTAATGCAGATCTCTATATGAGACAGAATCATAGAGCGTAAAAACATTGGTGCCGCATATAGAGTCATGAAGGATCTTACTAACGGTTTTTGTGAGGCGCTTAATGTGTTTCTTAAATGTCAATGTCGGGTCCAACGTCAGTCCAGGTATTTAAACTCTTTGACGAGGCTGAGTTCCGCCCCGTCCAGAAAGACTTTGGACCGCTGCAGCTCATTTGCTTTTTTACTGAACAACATGCAGACCGTTTTCTTTGTATTGAGCTGTAAACATGAGTTCTTGACCCACTACATAATGTGTAGATGAGCAAAAAAAATTTAAAGGTGGTGTGAAAACTCAAGAAAAAATACATTATTTTAATACTTTAATACTTTATTTAATTTTCAGGACCCTGTGATCAATATAAGCATTCATGGTCCTGTTTATTGCTTTTCATTTGAACCTGTCAGACAATCTCATGCAATGGCCATCATTATGCTACACATTGCTCTAATTAGGTTGGAGTTCAAATTTTTCACTGTCAATGAAGCGTCTCCAGGCTTTTTAGCAGGGAAATAAGCACGTGGTGTCAAAATAAATTTACCCTTTCAAAAAATACATTCTCTAAAACCACTACAGTCACGTAAACACCGTGTGACGCATTCAGGACTTCGGGGAATGACTCGTGATGGTCTAAGGAAAGTTTAGAACCATGGAGGATAAATATAAAACATTTTACAACATCAGACATCAACTTTACAAAAACAACCTCTGAAGGAAAAGGCACGTGGTATGCACTTCGATACCATGGAAAGTAGCCTAATTAATGAGAGCACTGCTTAATATCGCTATGCAAAACACCATCCCTCCTGTTAAAGGAAAAGTAACGTTCTTTTACTATCTGAGCCTTCTTTCGGCAATAAAACAAGTAGTTTTACTCACCCATAGCAGTTTGGTGTCACTTTGAGCAGTTTCGTAGAAGTTATGTTGTAGCGTATCCGTTAGCATGAGTGCTCGGGGCATTACTTTGTGGTCTCCAAATAACGCAAACTTTAGCACTTTTCAAATCATAGAAGCCCGATGTCTTATCCTACGATTTCGTTTGAAGCAAAAGTGGCCTGTAATCCGAGATTTATCCATAGTTTCGAGTAGATGAGGAGGCCAGTGCGCATGTGCGGACTGTGCTCTCAGCTCCCGGGACCCAAACATGAAACGCAAAGCTGTAAATTATGGATAAATCTTTGCCTGGAAGAATCCATGACTCATCGCTGTACCAGCGGCGAATCTGGTAATGCTTGGTCCAGAATGCGCTGCTGTTGCGCATAGACAGACAGCTAAGTGAACCAATCAGAGAACAGTTAACGGACAGCGATGTGAACCAATCAAACAAAAGAAAAGAAAGAAAAGAAAGGCCTCTAGAGCTGTCAGCTGCTGTGGTTTTAAGGAATCGATGTGTTTTAGGTCATTTAAGACCAATTTTACAGCTGAATGGAAGGGACGTTCAGTTCTCCGATGCGCCATCTTGATTCAAAACTGAGGAGGAACTTCCGCTGCCTAAGAGTGACGTTACGGGCAAAGGCGGGTGCACTGATGTCACCATCTTTGAACGAATCAGAATCGCGGAGTCCGTTGTTAACCGGGGGAGCGAGGGTGGAGCGAGGGTGTCCAAATGGTATCTCGCTGTATAGTAAATACAGAGAGATATCATTTGGCTGGCCAGGTAAGATAAATCTCGGATTACAGGCCACTTTTGCTTCAAACCAAATCATAGACTAAGATATCGGGCTTCTATGATTTGAAAAGTGCTAAAGTTTGTGCTATTTGGAGCCCGCACGGGGCATATTACATGCTTGGGGAATATATTATATGCCCCGAGCTATGGCTATAAGTCGCGCTAGGCTCCGGAAATCTCCGGAAATGCTCCATATGACACCAAAGTGCTATGGGTGAGTAAAACAACTTGTTTTATTACCGAAATAAGGCTCAAATTGTAAAAAACGTTACTTTTCCTTTAACTCTTGTATAGAATTAAAATGTTATTAATTCAACTAACAATGAATATGTAAGCAATATATAAGAATTTGGTGTTTTACAGTAAACATGAGAATATACAGAGACTAGCACTGGAGCAGTAGCAGCTCTGTTGTCTCTGGTGTAAATTGACGCTTTAAAAACATGCGCATTTGCAGCTTTGCCAACGTTCTGTGTCGCTGCAGCTCTAGGTGTAAATTCCAGGTTAGGTGTTTGAACTTCAACAAAAGGTGAGAGTGACTAATTGAACACGTGCTGGCTAATGCTAGCTTGCTTGTGTTTGAGAGAGTTGTCTAACAGCACATATCAGCTCACCTGTAGAGAACACCACCTTCTTAGCAATGAGCTTGTGGTCCACGATGGAGAACTGGGGCAGTTCGATACGGTCCACTCCGGTCACAGCGTTGTGTCCTCCCCTCCAGTAAAACTCGATGTCGTCTGTGGTGTATCCATCTGAGACACAGGGACAGAACAAGTTGAAGTACTGAGAATAGTGATGAGCTTGCAAATGATACAGTCATAATCCTCATTGTTTTTGCAATGCTTTTTATGCAGTTTTTTTTAGAGAGTTCCTTTGCAAAAACATATCTTGTGACAACTGTTTAACTTTTTGGTTGGGGCAGGTCGCCTGCTTGTTTCTATGGATATGTCATTGCTTTGCCTGGAATGTTCCATAGTATGACATTAAAGGAAAAGTAACGTTTTTTACAATCTGAGCCTTATTTTGGTAATAAAACAAGTTGTTTTACTCACCCATAGCACTTTGGTGTCATATGGAGCACTTCCGGAGATGTTTTAGATTTGCGATCTCCATCATGTGAGTTCTCGGGGCACTTATTTGCGGTCTCCAAATAACACAAACTTTAGCACTTTTCAAATCATAGAAGCCCGATGTCTTAGCCTACGATTTCGTGTGGTCAAAAGTGGCCTGTAATCCGAGATTTAGCCATAGTTTCGAGTAGATGAGGAGGCCAGTGCGCATGTGCGGACTGTGCTCTCAGCTCCCGGGACCCAAACATGAAACGCAAAGCTGTAAACTATGGATAAATCTGGGATTACAGGCCACTTTTGCTTCAAACGAAATCGTAGATTAAGACATCGGGCTTCTATGATTTGAAAAGTGCTAAAGTTTGTGTTATTTGGAGCCCGCACGCTTGGGGAATATATTATATGCCCCGAATATATTATATGCCCCGAGCTATGGCTAGAAGTCGCGCTAGGCTAACGCTAATCTAAAACATCTCTGGAAGTGCTCCATATGACACCAAAGTGCTATGGGTGAGTAAAACAACTTGTTTTATTACCGAAATAAGGCTCAAATTGTAAAAAAAAACGTTACTTTTCCTTTACATAATTCTACCTTACATTTTTCAATTACAGGTGGTTTTATAGGTCAAAAATACCTAGAGAAACAGGCATCTTGACTGAACGCCTCTCCACAGATCTGACCTGTAACTTGGTCTGGTTTTGTCTCGATAATGATAGAAAGATTTAATACCATACTGTGAAAAATCCAGTACAAAGCAATACCATTTCCATGGAGAAAAGCACTTGACGGGCCCTTCACTAGAAAAGTTACACAATGCACCTTTAAAGATCCCATGACATGGTACTTCTTGATGCTTTTATATGGCTCCTTAATGGTTCCCTAATACTGTAAATGAATCCTTCTTCAAAATCAACACTCAGTGCATGAGAAACAGAGATAAGATGAGAAAGAGTAATTTTTCTCTCTCTGAACAGGCCATTATGGGCGTTGTTGCTTGAATGCAAATGAGGAGAAAGGAGCTGGCCTATAGTAGAGGGTGGGGGCGTGGCCAAACTCTCCGCTCTCGCTCTGAGCTCTCAGCTGATCCATTTCCGTGTTTTTGCACGGGGGGAGAGATTTGAAGCGTTCCATTGAAAAATAAACACATTTCCACAGAAAATTAAATTAAACCACTGCTGTTCAAAGGTCCAGAGGCTCAGATAAAGATCGAAAAAAAGAAATGCAAATGCAGTTCCACCCCCGTCTGTCTGTACTCAGCGTCTCTGTAAATCACGCCCAGAGAGTTTGGACTGCGAATGCGCTAGGCAATGCGAAATGCGTTTTTTTTATTTGCCTGGAGGCACGTCCGAGTGTTTCTAGGCTCGGAAGTCCTTTATCTGAGCCTCTGGACCTTTGAACAGCAGTGATTTAATTTTATTTTATGTGGAAATGTGTTTATTTTTCAATGGAACGCTTCAAATCTCTTCTCCACGCAAAAATGCGGAAATGGATCAGAGAGCGCACAGCTGAGAGCTGAGAGTTTGGCCACGCCCCCACCCTCTACTATAGGCCAGCTCTTTTCTCCTCATTTGCATTCAAGCAACAACGCCCATTATGGCCTGTTCAGAGAGAGAAAAATTACTCTTTCTCATCTTATCTCTTTCTCATGCACTGAGTGTTGATTTTGAAGAAGGATTCATTTACAGTATTAGGGAACCATTAAGGAGCCATATAAAAGCATCAAGAAGTACCATGTCATGGGATCTTTAAACCAAATTGAGAATAGAGAGAGTCCTCAAGGCAGGGGTGCCCAGGTGGATCAGTTTTTTTTTTACAGGATTGTGGATAGGAGTGTCCATCTGTGTCCACACGCAGGGAGAGTTCCTTAATCACTTAACATGATGGAGCTTTGCATTTGTCACCATCTCTGTGTGAAGCTGTCAGCACATGCGTGAAATGACCTCTGCTTGACTGACCATTTAAAACATATGCATTAATATTAAAGCAGACTGGCTAATGTGTGTGCACATAAACACGCACTGTGTGGACAACGCTAACACCTGCTGACTTAATGGTTTGCTGACAAGATGTTTCCTACTAGCAGTAAAGGTGCACTAACCTTTCTAGCAGAGGATCCGTCATATTAAGCAAGTTTTTCTCTGTGGAGATTTTATTAATGCATTGTCTGGAATGTTTCACAGTATGGTATTAAATCTTGATATCTACATGGAGACCAAATCAGATCAAGTTACCGGTCTGATCCATAAAAGCCTGTAATTCAATAAATTAGCCACCCTTTGCTTTGTTGAAAACTATTCTCTTAACATTCTTTTCCATGCTATACAATCCCATAAATCTTTCTTCATATATTTGATGTTTTCTGTGTGTAGGCTACAGAGGTGTGGACTCGAGTTATGCGACTTCGACTCGAGTCAGACTCGAGTCACGAATTTGATAACTTTAGACTCGACTCGACAAAATGTACAAACACTTGCAACTCGACTTGGATTTCAATATCAATAAGTCGTGACTTCACTTGGACTTAGGCCTTTTGACTTGTGATGACTTGCTACATCCAATGAAAAACAAAACTCTAAAAGTATGTTGATAAGGACCGCACTCGTACTTGTGAATCTGCGAAAATCTATGCAAAGTGCATGTGCGTGCGGCTTGCACAACATCCAATCACAGTAGATCTACGTTGCTTTCATTCGACCACATCCAAGGCAAACTGCACAACAAATGATGCGGAAACAAGCATCCACGCACCAGTTTGCAAAATGATGCCGAAGGTGATTTCGTTTGGTTATAAAAACTACGAAGTTGTCAACAAAAAACGAACGGCAATATGCAGAACGTGCGGGTAAAAGATTACAGACGGAGCTTCCACAACGTCCAATTTTGTTCGGCACCTGAAGCTGCACAAAGACTGAAATCACTGTCATAAGTTTTCAGACCTTTTTGTTCAGTATTTAGTAGAAACACCGCTTTGAGATAATACAACCATGAGACTTTTTGGGAATATTATAACATGTTTTTCACACCTGGATCCTTTCATTTTTTTCTAATGTTATTTGATATGGTGTAAAAAGGTAAAATGAATACAGATCTTGCAGACATTATATGATTTGTAGAAATTTTATTTCTTTGTAAAGGAGACTCGAAATGACTCGAAACTAAAATGCTAGGACTTTGGACTCGACTTGAGACTTGTGAGCTTTGACTTCGGACTTGACTCGGCACTTGGATACTCTTGACTCGGGACTTCACTCGGACTTGAGTGCAAAAGACTTAGACTTACTTGGGACTTGCCCAGAAATGACTTTGTCCCACCTCTGGTAGGCTATATAAAATGTCAAACATAATAAGCAAATAGGAAAAAAAAAAAAAAAAAAAACCTGTGCATCTGCCTCTGATTATCACTGAATGGAGTTTTTTTTCTTACACCCCTAATCAGTTATAACAATATATGCCCATGTATGATCATAGTAAGCATTTCAAAACCAAAATATGATACACATTTAATATAGTAAACTAGTAAATACATATGTGATTTTTATGATTAGTCTTGTTTGCCTTTGAATGAATAATAAAAGGTTACTCAAACATGTGTAAATGAAACAAAACACAACTCCAAGTGTGTTTTTCAGGTAACAGCCTTTTAAAGGTCCCATGACATGGTACTTCTTGATGCTTTTATATGGCTCCTTAATGGTTCCCTAATACTGTAAATGAATCCTTCTTCAAAATCAACACTCAGTGCATGAGAAACAGAGATAAGATTAGAAAGAGTTTTTTTTTTTCTCTCTTAACAGTCCATAATGGGCGTTGTTGCTTGAATGCAAATGAGGAGAAAAGAGCTGGCCTATAGTAGAGGGTGGGGGCATGGCCAAACTCTCCACTCTCCGCTCTCAGCTGATCCATTTCCGCGTTTTTGCACGGGGAGAGAGATTAGAAGCGTTCCATTGAAAAATAAACACATTTCCACAGAAAATAAAATTAAACCACTGCTGTTCAAAGGTCCAGAGGCTCAGATAAAGGACTTCCGAGCCTAGAAACACTCGCAAGTTCCTCCAGGCAAATAAAAAAACGCATTTCACATTGCCTAGCGCATTCGCAGTCCAAACTCTCTGGGCGTGATTTACAGAGACGCTGAGTACAGACAGACGGGGGTGGAACTGCATTTGCATTTCTTTTTTCGATCTGACGTCAATAAGGTGCCTTGTTCAAAATCGCCCGTTTGAGCTCTGATTTTTTGTAACGCAGAAAAGGATCGCAAATGCTCAGTTTAGACATTTCACAACTCTTTTAACCATGGGGAGGGGGGGGGGCTAAACAGGGTAGGGGAGCTCACATTAACGTTCAAAAACCTCAGAAAGTGAAAATTTCATGCCATGGGACCTTTAACATGTCATAAAGCTGTGTAACTTTTTGGTTCGGGGTCCGTCACCTACTTGTTTCTACGGATATCTCATTCCTCTATCTACATAAACAGCTCTATCTTATATGAATCCAATACAGCTCAAAACTACCTAGTAAAACAGGCAGGTCGCCTCTCCACAAGTCCGACCTGTAACTTGGTCTGGTTTGGTCTCCATGAAGATAGAAAGGTTAAATGCCGTACTGTGAATCATTTTAGACAAAGCAATAACATCTCCATGGAGAAAAGCATCCACAAGAAAAGTTACACAATGCACTGCAAATATAGAAGCTTCAAATAGTATTTTTCTTGTCAACTGCTTTACACAGTCATATGCTCATGTACACCATTCATCAGACTATGCAGGACTGGAAAAGTGAAGGACTAACAGCTGTCATAAAGTCCGGGACGGGCACAGGGGATGCCTCCACGCCTCACAATAACTCAATTATAGAAGATGTCTGCTCCAACTATACATTATTCAAGCAAGTTAAACATACAAGACTCCACATAACAACTCAGGGAAGCCCTACATGGGAAATACGTAGCCATTTTATAACATTTTGTCCTACGAGGAGATTAATAATTAAGACTAAAAGGAAGAATGAATAAAAAACATGCTAGTATCCATTTTATCTACTTAAAGCTGCAGTAGACGTGTAAAGGAAGCCATTAATATTCATTCGAAACCAGAGTTGCATCTTTTACTCGTTTTGGCCAAATCAGTGGAGATGCTCACAGTGGACACGAGGAATAAAAGATTGACTACAATGGAGGGGTACTTAGTGCTGATGACAAGAAGTGGTAAAAGAAAACAAGAGCGTTGAAGGAAAGTACAAAATTCTCATCCGAGCGTAAAAAGTTGTATAATAGAGCAGTTCTTGCCGTCCATATGAAGCTATTTTCTGATCTATGTTATAATGTTCTAATGCTGTTTCCACATCACAAACAGACCTGGAGTTGTGTTTTGTTTCATTCACACATGTTTAACACACAAATCCTACATATTTAGGATGAGTTCTTCTCCCAAAACTGAAAACACTGTTCCACCTTGTGATGTCATGTGGTAATACAGGAATTGCTCTGCTGTGTTTTTAAACTGCACACACCTTCACTAGAATCATTTAGATCATTTCAGCCCTGGAATTGCCAATCTCTACTGAACTAAAGGTAAAAGGTAGCTGTTAACTTGAAAACTACCACTACATGAGATCACAGCAGTGGTGAAAGGGGTAACGAAGTACAAGAATAAAAGTACAATACTTAAGTACAATTTTTAGCTATCTATACTTATTTAGCTATCTATCTAGACTTAGACAAACTTTATTGATCCACAAGAGAAATTGTTTGTCTTAAGTAGAGTATAAATTTATACAGTGGATACTTTTTACTTTACTTCACTACATTTGAGAGGGTGGGGGGGGAGTCCTTGTCTCAGGTGGAGGAGTTCAAGTATCTCGGGGTCTTGTTCACGAATGAGGGGAGGATGGAGCGTGAGATTGACAGGCGGATCGGTGCAGCGTCGGCAGTGATGTGGTCGTTGTACCGGACCGTTGTGGTGAAGAGGGAGCTGAGCCGAAAGGCGAAGCTCTCAATTTACCGGTCAATCTACGTTCCTACCCTCACCTATGGTCATGAGCTTTGGGTAATGACTGAAAGGACGAGATCGCAGATACAAGCGGCCGAAATGAGTTTCCTCCACAGAGTGGCTGGGCGCTCCCTTAGAGATAGGGTGAGGAGCTCGGTCACACTGGAGGGGCTCGGAGTAGAGCCGCTGCTTCTCCACGTCGAAAGGAGCCAGCTGAGGTGGCTCAGGCATCTGTTCCGGATGCCTCCTGGACGCCTCCCTCGGGAGGTGTTCCAGGCATGTCCCACCGGGAGGAGGCCCCGGGGAAGACCCAGCACACACCACGCTGACAGGGGAATCCCTGTTACGCACCAGGAAGGCAGTTCCCCTGTTACGCAGCGTGGTGTGTGCTTCGTCTGTGTTTTTCCGCACTGAAAAATAGTTCCCACCCAAAATGACCAAGGCAAGCTCTCCGTGTTGATTTGCACATTTATTTGCACTCGATATGAATGCGCACTACACAGAAAGTAATTGGGAAACGCATCGAGCAAATTAATTCCTTTTGACTGAAATCTTTCTCTGGCGCCGTTAGACTCCAGTCTAAGGCGGAGTAGCTGCAGATACCGCGGCGGTCAGTGCTGACAGACCTGGACAATGGCTGGGTCACCAGAAAAAACGCTTTCCACCACTTATTTTAGTCTCTGGACTGTGGGGAGATGCCCAAGTTTGACCTGGGGGTGGCATATCCCTTTAACGGCAGAAATGCTCAGATTTTGATTCACAGACTTGAAAACAGTACAGGAGGCTCACGACTATTTGTGATCTAACAATCCTGGGAAACTCAAAACTGCAAAATTGCGTTTTTTAGTGCTAACAGAAAGCGAACAAGGATTCATCACACAAGTCTGAATAGTGACTCCATGTGAGTGATCCTGCCCACTTAGTCCCTTCCCTCACTGATAATGAATAGGTAATGTGCGTAGAATCACTCAGTCATCCAGGTAGAATCCAATTCAAATTCATTGACAAATTAAATGTCTCCCTTTGCAATGAATAGAGACAGAAATGTTATTTTAGATAGCTATTTCTATAGTGTTCATCATCAAACAACATCTCTGATTGGTCTGAAACAGCTGCTTGCATCGAAGTTGTAGTAATGTTAAAAATACATGTCGGCCCTTGTTGTATCGCTAAAAGTCCAATAATAAGCAGACAGAAGGCCATTCACAGCTCATTTTGT
The DNA here is from genome assembly GCA_036785185.1 of Paratrypauchen microcephalus. NCBI lineage: Eukaryota > Metazoa > Chordata > Actinopteri > Gobiiformes > Gobiidae > Paratrypauchen > Paratrypauchen microcephalus. The sequence continues at coordinate 2,671,598 of JAVJIX010000104.1, read as the reverse complement.
CTGAGCTTGAACCTGCTTTGACACTGTGAACATACTGCACCTGCTCCTGTCTCCTGGGCCTTACCTTCAAAAGCCAAAGACAAAAAAGCATGAACAAATACAGGAAACAGAATGGAAAGTAAATATATGGCGAAGCAATAGTTTGACTAGTTATTAAGACTAGCACTGCATGATTGTTTCAAAACATTAAAAACACACTAACTACTCATTAACCTGCCTGTCAGGGCTTGTAACCCATCATCAATTATAAAGGATGAATATTATTTGTATTATTAGTGGTCTTTAAAGGAAAAGTAACGGTTTTTTACAATCTGAGCCTTATTTCGGTAATAAAACAAGTTGTTTTACTCACCCATAGCAATTTGGTGTCATATGGAGCATTTCCAGAGATGTTTTAGATTTGCGATCTCCATCATGTGAGTTCTCGGGGCACTTATTTGCGGTCTCCAAATAACACAAACTTTAGCACTTTTCAAATCATAGAAGCCCGATGTCTTATCCTACGATTTCGTTTGGTCAAAAGTGGCCTGTAATCCGAGATTTATCCATAGTTTCGAGTAGATGAGGAGGCCAGTGCGCATGTGCGGACTGTGCTCTCAGCTCCCGGGACCCAAACATGAAACGCAAAGCTGTAAACTATGGATAAATCTCAGATTACAGGCCACTTTTGCTTCAAACGAAATCGTAGACTAAGACATCGGGCTTCTATGATTTGAAAAGTGCTAAAGTTTGTGTTATTTGGAGCCCGCACGGGGCATATTACATGCTCGGGGAATATATTATATGCCCCGAGCTATGGCTAGAAGTCGCGCTAGGCTAACCGCTAATCTAAAACATCTCTGGAAGTGCTCCATATGACACCAAAGTGCTATGGGTGAGTAAAACAACTTGTTTTATTACCGAAATAAGGCTCAAATTGTAAAAAAAACAAAACGTTACTTTTCCTTTAAACATGCTCTTGTTTGCCTTTCCTTTGAATTTACTCCACACATGCACATTTGGATACAATAAAGCATTATATAAGACAAATGCATTATTAGTAGTAGTATTAGGAACCATGTGGTGATGCCATATAGAACAGTAAATAAGATGAGGACTACATGATTGCTTCAGCAGCAGGAAGTGGAGTTTAGCCGTGACATCACAGTGGTGGGGGCAGTGGACTGTGAAAAGACCAGAGAAGGCCATTTGGTTTGTCTTTGTGATGCGTGTTATGTAATCCTGAATGCATGAGCCTGCAGCAGGACGCACACATGGCTTTAGTCTATTACCACTTCCGACCGTTACTTTGTGCGGCCCAAAGCTACACACACAGTCACTTTGTTTCTTAAAATGGTGCAGAGCTCACAAGATTAGAATGCATTCCTGACACCTTCCTAACAACAGAATTATGATTACAGTGATCTAAGCAAAGTTAATGAATATAATGAAGGTACATCGAGTGGTGGAGTGGTCCGTTTTTCTCCCTCTAACCAAAGGCAATGTGGACTTTTATATGGTAAAAAGAGATTCTCATTTTCCCATGTTTTTAACCATGATATATAAAGTCTCCAGTTTATGAACAAAAGTTCCTGTTGTTGTTACTACATAGTTAACAGAATTATATATAAGATTTTACTGATTTCTTTCCCTAGCTTTCAAATTTTCATAAAGTATTAAGCTACTTTCTGGTTGGACATGGGCAGCAGATAAGACATGCATAGAGATAATTCCACAAGTGTTACCAAGAGCATATATACTGTTACCGTAGCAACGCATCTATTTAAATTGGACATTTGCCATGATTAGACTAGAAAAACTGTACTTAAAGGAAAATTAATGTTTTTTTTTACAATCTGAGCCTTCTTTCGGCAATAAAACAAGTAGTTTTACTCACCCATAGCACTTTGGTGTCAATTGGAGCAGTATCGCAGAACTTATGTTGAGCCGTTCTGTTCTACTAATGATCCCGTATCCGTTAGCGTGAGTGCTCGGGGCATTACTTTGCGCTCTCCAAATAACACAAACTTTAGCACTTTTCAAATCACAGAAGATCGCTGTGTCAGCGTAGACTTTTAGTGGATTCCAAAACGGCCTGAAACCCGATATGCAGCTATAGTTTCATTTGATGACGTCATCAGAGAGGACAGTGCGCATGCGTGAACTCAGCTGTTTTGTAAACACCGCTAGCCCGAAAGAAGCTAACACCGCTCTGAACTTTACTTTTCTGTTGCGATATCGGGTTTCAGGCCATTTTGGAATCTACTAAAAGTCTACCCTGACACAGTGATCTTCTGTGATTTGAAAAGTGCTAAAGTTTGTGTTATTTGGACACCGCAAATCAGTGCCGCGAGCACTCACGCTAACGGATACGGGATCATGAGTAGAACAGAACGGCTCAACATAAGTTCTACGATACTGCTCCAATTGACACCGAAGTGCTATGGGTGAGTAAAACTACTTGTTTTATTGCCGAAAGAAGGCTCAGATTGTAAAAAAAAAACGTTACTTTTCCTTTAAAAAAAAAGCCTTCCTCGCTCAAACTATTCATATATTTTCTATAACGTTTTCTGTGTTGATGACATCGGTAGATGAATTCTGTATTTTTGTACTTTTCTTTCTTCCCAGCTTTTATCCCCACAAACTGCCACTTAACTGATGTAAAACAACGATAAATCTTTACCACAGGTACTAGCCCACCAAACCAAGCAATAATTAGAAAAACAACAACATGCAAACCTGTTATATGCACTTTAAAGAACTATATTACACAAAATTGACTCTTGCGCTTTAAGCCATGTTATAATGTTGTTTGTTGCCTCATCAAAAACATACTTGGAGTTGTGGTTTGCTCCATTCAAACATTTTTGAATAATCCTTTATTATTAATCTGTCTGCATCTCCAAAGCTCAAAATAATAATAATAATAATACATTTTATTTATAATGCACTTTACATTTGACCTCAAATCTCAAAATGCTACACTTGCAACAATAAAAGAACATTAAAAACATCATAAAACGTTGTAAAAGAACATAAAAAGAACAATTAAAAACATCATAAAAACAATTAAAAATATCATAAAATATTGTATGCTTTTCTAAAAAGATGATGCTCTGTTCCACTTTGTGATGTCATGTAGCTACAATTTAGCTTTTGTTCTATAGAGATGGTCAATTCTAGGGGTCCAATGCTACGTTTATACGGCGACGATCAAAACAGAAGACGCAAAAGTGGCGTCTCGTCTTCAATTTTGTATCCACGTTTATACGAAGACGCAAAAGTGGACGCAAAAGCCAGCGAAGGGAGGCGCTGGACTGAAAAAAACCCCCCAAAAAACATCACAACAGCGTCAAGTTACATTTCTAACCACGACTGTACCGGAAAAGAGAAAGGTAAAACTTCAAAATAAAATGTTCTAGTTGCGTTTTAAATGAGTTGTTAAGTTCCGCTCCAAACATTTCAGTGACTTGTATTTTTGTTGACATGTTTTTGAATATTGTACTGAAAATAGTGACATTACAGGAGGATTACAGTGAATTAGAAAATATAAAATCACATGGGGTTTTACATTTGAAGTGCCTCATGCGGAAGTCGCTTGTCTTGGCGTCTGTGGCTGTGAGAGTGTGAGAAAGACTTGTACGCCGTAGACGTGTGTGGGTGCGATTTATACAATTGTTGAAATGACTCTTGTATGTTGACTAGAACATCCGCGGTATCAAGGTATGCCACATCTATGTGACGTAAACGTGTACCGACGTGAGCAGATCTGACCAGTTTTGCGTCTTGGGCAGTTTACACGGAAACGCTACAGCGGAGCGTATTTAACTTTTCCACTCTGGAGGGTGGTTTCAGATTTTTGCGTTTTTAGGCCCCAAAAACGCCGTCACCGTGTAAACGAAAGGCACTTCCGATAAAATATTTTGTCGTTTTTACCCGTAAGCGTTCTCGTGTAAACGGGCCCTAATTATCCGAATTAAACTAGTGAAGGTGCATGGAGTTTAAAAACACAGTGAAGCACTTCCTGTATTACCACTTAACATCATAAAGTGGAACAATACACAAGTCCTGGTATGTTTGTGATAAGGAAACTTTACTTTATAACATAGATCAGAAAATAGAGTAGAACTGGAGGGCACAGTCAGTAGAAGCATTTGCCCAGTGTTTCCAACTGGCCCTAACTACTTCCCCTCTTCCTCTCTTCCTTCCTCCATTCTCCGCTTGTTTCCGTCCGATTAGCTCCATCTCCTCCTCCGTTCCTGTCTTTCTCTCGTGTTTGTGACGTGGTTGGTGCACTACAGCGGTATTACGTGAGTGGCTCTATGCCCCTCCCCCCCACAGCCCTGTTCTTCTTCATTAACGCCGAACTGACCTACATGCTCCCCACTCCTAATGCAGACTTCCTAAAGCCTCCAGCGCTGACATCCCATTGACACAAATAGAAGTGTTTTGTTCCATCCATCCGTAGATGTTCCTCCAAGTAGTGTATTTTTTAAATTTATTTTTAGCTGGTTGTTTGTTTTAATCAGTATGCCAGAGCAAATGTTGTGTGTAAAATGTGATTTGTTTGTTAAAGGAAAAGTAACGTTTTTTTTTTACAATCTGAGCCTTCTTTCGGCAATAAAACAAGTAGTTTTACTCACCCATAGCAGTTTGGTGTCATTTTGAGCAGTTTCGTAGAAGTTATGTTGTAGCGTATCCGTTAACTTGAGTGCTCGGGGCATTACTTTGCGGTCTCCAAATAACACAAACTTTAGCACTTTTCAAATCATAGAAGCCCGATATCTTAGTCTACGATTGCGTTTGAAGCAAAAGTGGCCTGTAATCCGAGATTTAGCCATAGTTTCGAGTAGATGAGGAGGCCAGTGCGCATGTGCGGACTGTGCTCTCAGCTCCCGGGACCCAAACATGGAACGCAAAGCTGTAAACTATGGATAAATCTCGGATTACAGGCCACTTTTGACTCAAACGAAATCGTAGACTAAGACATCGGGCTTCTATGATTTGAAAAGTGCTCAAGTTTGTGCTATTTGGAGCCCGCACGGGGCATATTACATGCTTGGGGAATATATTATATGCCCCGAGCTATGGCTAGAAGTCGTGCTAGGCTAACCGCAAATCTAAAACATCTCTGGAAGTGCTCCATATGACACCAAAGTGCTATGGGTGAGTAAAACAACTTGTTTTATTAGCGAAATAAGGCTCAGATTGTAAAAAAAACGTTACTTTTCCTTTAAATAATTCTACCTTACATTTTTCAATTACAGGTGGTTTTATAGGTCAAAAATACCTAGAAAAACAGGCATCTTGACTGAACGCCTCTCCACAGATCTGACCTGTAACTAGATTAAGACATCGGGCTTCTATGATTTGAAAAGTGCTAAAGTTTGTGTTATTTGGAGCCCGCACGGGGCATATTACATGCTCGGGTAATACCGTATTGGCCCGAATATAAGAGGACCCTGATTATAAGACGACCCTCTCTTTTTCAAGACTCAAGTTTGAAAAAAGACTTTTTGAACACCAAATTTTATTTTTATACAGAAAATAGCAGCTATTTATATATACAGCTTTTTTATACATATATATATTTATATATACATCTATTTTTTATTTTATTTTTTTGCTTTTTTTTAAATATTTATATATACAGCTTCTCTCTGACTGTGAGCATTTTTTAGGCGATCTTTTTGAGCTCTCCATCTCCGTATATTACACTCTGTGACACCATATTTCACAGCCGCTTTGCAGTTGTTTGAAGACTCTGCCTCATTTATCACCATCATCTTGAAATTTGCGTTATAACTTCTCCTCAGCTGCCGGTTAACCTGGCCGATCTTCGACCCACTTTTCTCCAGATTGTCGCTACGTTTCTCCATTTTCTGTTATCTCTTCTCTTATTTTCTTCTCTTTTCTTTCTTACCGCTATTTTTTATTTTTCTTCTTCGTGACAGGGGTTCGCTTTGGCCTGTTGAGTTCAGTTCAGCATTCGCTTTAAAGATATCTGGCGCCATCTAGCGTTGTGAATGGGTATAATGTCTAGACCGCGAATGTAAGACGACCACCTCTTTTTCAGTCTTATTTCAATGCAAAAAAACACCGTCTTATATTCGGACCAATACGGTATATTATATGCCCCGAGCTATGGCTAGAAGTCGCGCTAGGCTAACTGCAAATCTAAAACATCTCTGGAAGTGCTCCATATGACACCAAAGTGCTATGGGTGAGTAAAACAACTTGTTTTATTACCGAAATAAGGCTCAGATTGTAAAAAAAACAAACGTTACTTTTCCTTTAAGTAACCTTTTATTATTAGTCTGTCTACATCTCCAAATCTCAAAACGCTCTGTTCCACCTTATGATGTCATAGAGCTGTAATTAACAGATAACGTTTCACCTTTAGTTCAGTCAGGCAGGCAATTCCAGGGCTGAAATGATCCAAATGATTCTAGTGAAGGTGTATGGAGTTCAAAAACACAGTGGAGCACTTCCTGTATTACCAAATGACACAAGGTGGAGCAGAGTGTTTTCAGTTTGAGAGAAGAATTCTTTTCTGCTGGACTGTTGAAATGTTCCACAGTATGACATGAAACATCTTGAGTTGCATCAGATCTGTCCTGTGAAACAGGTCTAGACTGGGACAAAAAAATGGCCCTGGCATTTTTGGCGTAGAGCAGCCCCTCATAATTAGTCCTGGTTTAGTCCTGGTTCAGACCTGCTTTAGTCCTGGTTTAGTCCTGGTTCAGACATGGTTTAGTCTTGGTTCAGACCTGATGTAGTCCTGGTTTAGTCCTGGTTCAATCCTGATTTAGTCCTGGTTTAGTCCTGGTTCAGACATGGTTTAGTCTTGGTTCAGACCTGATGTAGTCCTGGTTTAGTCCTGGTTCAATCCTGATTTAGTCCTGGTTTAGTCCTGGTTCAGACCTAGTTTAGTCCTGGTTCAATCCTGATTTAGTCCTGGGGTTTAGTCCTGGTTCAGACCTGATGTACTCCTGGTTTAGTCCTGATTTAGTCCTGGGGTTTAGTCCTGGTTCAGACCTGATGTAGTCTTGGTTCAGACCTGATGTAGTCCTGGTTTAGTCCTGGTTCAATCCTGATTTAGTCCTGGTTTAGTCCTGGTTCAGACCTGATGTAGTCCTGGTTTAGTCCTGGTTCAATCCTAATTTAGTCCTGGTTCAGACCTGATGTAGTCCTGGTTTAGTCCTGGTTCAGACCTAGTTTAGTCCTGGTTAAATCCTGATTTAGTCCTGGGGTTTAGTCCTGGTTCAGACCTGATGTAGTCCTGGTTTAGTCCTGGTTTAGTCCTGATTTAGTCCTGGGGTTTAGTCCTGGTTCAGACCTGATGTAGTCCTGGTTTAGTCCTGATTTAGTCCTGGGGTTTAGTCCTGGTTCAGACCTGATGTAGTCCTGGTTCAGACCTGATGTAGTCCTGGTTTAGTCCTGGTTCAGACCTGGTTTAGTCCTGGTTCAGACCTGATGTAGTCCTGGTTCAGACCTGATGTAGTCCTGGTTTAGTCCTGGTTCAGACCTGATGTAGTCCTGGTTTAGTCCTGGTTCAGTCCTAAATTGTGGGCCGGTCTCTAAGTAAAAAAAAAAAGAAAGAAGGGCATTGGCCCCTAGGACTGTCGGCCCACCGGGAAAATGCCCGGTATGCCCAATTACCAGTCCAGGCCTGCTGTGAATGAATGTAGGTCCATGGTATGTAGATAAGTGTAATGCCATACTGTGGAATATGATAGATAATAGCAATCACTTCTCCATGGAGACAAGCAGGTGGCACTGTCCTTCCACCGGAGTTGATTTGTTGCGTATTATATCACACACCGAGTCCTGAATATCTCGAGTTTCTTCTATTCTTTGACTATTACAGGCTGTTTCCACCCCGTCTGTTAACGTAATGCACTTATTTACCAAAGCAGGGGTTTCTGTACCCAGTTAGTGGCATTTGACCCAAGTTAGTGATATTTGACTTGAGATAGTGACATAGTGACCTGAAGTAGTAGCATTTTACTCAGGGTTGTGGCATATGACCTGTGGTAGTGGCATTTGACCCAAGTTAGTGGCATTTGACCCATGGTAGTGGCATTTAACTCAGGGTGGTGGCATTTGATCCAAGTTTGCAGCATTTGACTGAGGCTAGTGGCATTTGACTCAGGGTTTTGGCATTTGATATGAGTTAGTGGCATTTGACCAAAGGTAGTGGCATTTGCCTCGAGTTTATGGCATTTGACCCAAGATGGTGGTATTTGGCCAGAGATAGTGGCATTTGACTCTGGGTAGTGGCATTTAACACAAATAAGTGGAATTTAATCTGGGCACTGGCAGGCATTTCTGTATTATACAAGAGAAGTGCAAATTCATACCAACAAATCAATACAATATAATTTTGATCTACTAATAATAGTGTTTCAGATATCTGAAAGCACGCAAGAAATGAACCCTGAATCTACTTGAAATGAGAGCCGTCACGTAGACCCATAAGAATAACCTCTCCAACAGTCGTAAACAGACATTTCAGATGAAACGATCTAAACATGAGCCTGTCTCTACGCTTCCTAACGTCCTCTTGGCTCCTAAACGCAATGCAGATTAATTTTTGATCGCTCACTGTTCAAAGCCACTTTTAAGTTATTCCCAATGTCCAATTAAAGATGTCTTCCGTTTGGAGCTTGGACAGGAGTCTGCACATCTAAAGATAAGATAGATAAATAAATAATGTCAGAGTATTTACGCCCAGAGGACCTTAGTGCTTTCTAAAACCGCCCTCCGATGGGAAGAGATACAGAGGATGGCGCTCTGTCTATATGATGTGCATCGCTGGTGCAGAAAATATAACTGTTATTTGGCGGCTACGCGACAGCACTGGCAATGTGTGAAAGAGTGTTCATACCCCGAACAACATGGCTCTCAGGAACAGGCTCCCTGTGCAAATGATCACCCAAAGGGAGAGAATCTGAAATGCTTTTCTATGCAAACACTACAGCTATAGGGAACAGCAGACAAAACTTTCACTGGAGGTTGGTCGCATTTAACCTGAGGTAGCAGCATTTGAGCTGAAATAGTGGAATTTGACCCAGGGTGGTGGAATTTGACTTAAAGGGAAATTAACGTTTTTTTACAATCTGAGCCTTCTTTCGGCAATAAAACAAGTAGTTTTACTCACCCATAGCATTTTGGTGTCAATTGGAGCAGTATCGCAGAACTTATGTTGAGCCGTTCTACTAATGATCCCGTATCCGTTAGCGTGAGTGCTCGGGGCACTGATTTGCGGTGTCCAAATAACACAAACTTTAGCACTTTTCAAATCACAGAAGATCGCTGTGTCAGCGTAGACTTTTAGTAGATTCCAAAACGGCCTGAAACTCGATATCGCAACAGAAAAGTAAAGTTCAGAGCGGTGTTAGCTTCTTTCGGACTAGCGGTGTTTACAAAACAGCTGAGTTCACGCATGCGCACTGTCCTCTCTGATGACATCATCAAATGAAACTATAGCTGCATATCGGGTTTCAGGACGTTTTGGAATCCACTAAAAGTCTACCATGACACAGCGATCTTCTGTGATTTGAAAAGTGCTAAAGTTTGTGTTATTTGGAGAGCGCAAATCAGTGCCCCGAGCACTCACGCTAACGGATACGGGATCATTAGTAGAACAGAACGGCTCAACATAAGTTCTGTGATACTGCTCCAATTGACACCAAAGTGCTATGGGTGAGTAAAACTACTTGTTTTATTGCCGAAAGAAGGCTCAGATTGTAAAAAAAAACTTTTCCTTTAAAGGAAAAGTAACGTTATTTTACAATCTGAGCCTTCTTTCGGTAATAAAACAAGTCGTTTGACTCACCCATATCACGTTCGTGTCATTTGGAGCTGTTTGAAGAAAGTTATGTTTTAGCGTATCCGTTAGCATTTGTATTCGGGGCATTACTTTGCGGGCTCCAAATAACACAAACCTTAGCACTTTTCACATCATAGAAGCCCGATGTCTTAATGAAAGATTTCGTTTGAAGCAAAAGTGGCCTGTAATCCGAGATTTAGCCATAGTTTTCAGCTTTGCGTTTCATGTTTGGGTCCCGGGAGCTGAGAGCACAGTCCGCACATGCGCAATGGCGTCCTCATCTACTCGAAACTATGGCTAAATCTCGGATTACAGGCCACTTTTGCTTCAAACGAAATCTTTCATTAAGACATCGGGCTTCTATGATTTGAAAAGTGCTAAAGTTTGTGTTATTTGGACACCGCAAAGTAATGCCCCGAGCAAATGATACAGCACCATGTTAACAGATACGGGATCATTAGTAGAACAGAACGGCTCAACATAAGTTCTGCGATACTGCTCCAAATGACACCAAACTGCTATGGGTGAGTAAAACTACTTGTTTTATTGCCGAAAGAAGGCTCAGATTGTAAAAAAACGTTACTTTTCCTTTACGTTAGTGGCAAATGTTCCACAGAGGTAGTAACATTTGACTGGATATAGAGGCATTTGACCCAAAGTAGTGGCATTTGACCTGAGGTAGTAGCATTTGTCTTGAGTCAGTGGCATTTGAGTCCAGGATATTGGCATTTGGCCTGAGGTAGTGGCAAATGTTCCATAGTAAAAATAAATATATCTATCTTGCACTTATCCAGCTGCATATGTTTATTGCTCTTACTGTGAGCAGGGTTGCCTCCCTCTCCACAGAGCTGACCTGTTTCTTGGCCTTCATCTGCTTGGCTCCATGGAGATAGATCCGTTTAATGCAATAATGTGTGAAAATAGAGTTAATATACTGTAGTCCCATTTAAAGATTTTATTAGATTCTTTTAATTGGAATAATAGTCCATTTATCTACACCTTTAACAGCACTGAGGCCTTTGAATGTTCTTGGTAATTATTTATTGAAAAACAATGTACTTTGAATGGCCTGTAAAGTGACTGAGCCTGCTGTGAATGTAGTCCAATATGAGGTAAACAGCTGCATGTAATAGTGACCCAGAACACCAGGAGGTTAGCCCTTATGAATAATACACTTACTCAATGGTATTTTCCTGCTATAGGTAAAACTACTACTACTACTACTACGCATGCATGCATTATGGAGAGGCACGGCTGGTAGCAACTAAACAAATACGAGCTGACAGAGCTCGCCTCGCAAGGTTAAAGCCCCATCTGCGACTTCTGCCAGGAATGAGGTAAAGGTTGAAGTCTGGGTTAAGCTCATGTTATGTTATGTAGTGGTAAAAAAACAAAAAACAAAAACAAACTTATGCAATGCACAAAGCTGCTGTTTTTTACATTAAGAACAAACGAACACACAGTTAAATCATGTAAAATAATGAAATAAACACTGTTCAAACTTGTGATGTCATGTGGTAATACAGGAAGTGCTCCACTGTGTTTTTAAGCTCCATACCCCTTCACTACAATCATTTGGATCATTTTAGCCCTCTCCAATTAACGATTTTTTCTAGTCCTCCAGATACTGCCCTGTACCTCAGTGGTGAAAGAAGTACTTAGTTTTGTTACTTAAAGCCCCAGTGTGTAGGATTCGTGGCGCATAGGTGGATGGTGCTATTGCACTTCCTGTTTTAGCTACGGCAGACCTCGAGGGTCACCCGGGCGCGCTGTAGCGGACAGCTCGCGTACCGGCGCAAGAACCGCGCGCCACTACTGTATACATAGAACGCAGTCCCATTCACTTTTTTTTTTCTTTTCTCATGAAAACACACATTCCTGATCATGTACCATGACACTCTACACATCAAATGAAACCTTACAGTCTCCTCTTTTTGACTATGCAATTCATTTCCCTGCACAACAATCACTCCCCGAGCACATGGGGCTTTTATACGGAAAAGCACAAAACGGAAAAGCACAAAGCTTAAAGGGATATGCCACCCCCAGGTCAAATTTGGGCATCTCCCCACAGTCCAGAGACTAAAATAAGTGGTGGAAAGCGTTTTCCTGCTCACCCAGCCATTGTCCGAGTCTGTCGCCACTGACCGCCGTGGTAACTGGTGCTCCTCCGCCTTAGACTGGAGTCTAACGTAGCCAGAGAAAGATTTTGGCCAAAAGGAATTAATTTGCTCGATGCGTTTCCCAATTACTTTGTGTGTAGTGCGCATTCATATCGAGTGCAAATAAATGTGCAAATCAACACGGAGAGCTTGCCTTGGTCATTTTGGGTGGGAACTATTTTCCAGTGCGTAAGAATACAGTCGTATCACGCACCACGTTGTGCAACAGGGGAACTCCCTTCCCGGTGCGTAACTGGGATTCCCCTGGTAGCGTACTGCGTGATACGGCTGTATTCTTACGGACTGGAAAATAGTTCCCACCCAAAATGACCAAGGCAAGCTCTCCGTGTTGATTTGCACATTTATTTGCACTCGATATGAATGCGCACTACACACAAAGTAATTGGGAAACGCATCGAGCAAATTAATTCCTTTTGGCCAAAATCTTTCTCTGGCTACGTTAGACTCCAGTCTAAGGCGGAGGAGCACCAGTTACCACGGCGGTCAGTGGCGACAGACTCGGACAATGGCTGGGTGAGCAGGAAAACGCTTTCCACCACTTATTTTAGTCTCTGGACTGTGGGGAGATGCCCAAATTTGACCTGGGGGTGGCATATCCCTTTAACTTTGAAGGCTCTGCCCAGGCCAAACTCTGTATTTCACCTTAAGCTTGGTCTGAAATCTGTCCGTAAGGATCCAGCAAATAAAATCCAGTAAAACAATTTAGTCCAAAACACGTGTTTCATTTGATGTGTAGAGTGTCATGGTACATGATCGGGAATGTGTGTTTTCATGAGAAAAAAAAAACAAAACAAAAAAAACGGGACCGCGTTTTATTTGTACAGTAGCGGCACGCGGCTTGTGCGCGGGTACGAGAGCTGTCCGCGTTACGGCGCGCCCGGGTGACCCTCGAGGTCTGCCGTAGCTAAAACAGAAAGTGCAATAGCACCATCCACCTACGCGCCACGAATCCTACACACTGGGGCTTTAAGTAAAGTACAGATACAATTTGTATACAAGATACAAGTACTAAAGATTGTACAAGATCTCATTCCACAAGATCTCATGATCTCATCTCAAAACTATCTCGAACTGGACAAAAAGGGTCACGTGTTGAGTTACATCTCCTGCATTTCCAAAATGCAGCACTAGAATGGAAACAAAAATATAAAATCAAATAAATAAAAAAATGTCAAGCCATAATTGGAACTGAGAAATTTATATATTTTTTCCGTGGACCCAATCTCATATCTCGTATTCATTCATTCATCTTCTTCTTCCACTTTTCCATTTTCTGGGTCACGGGGGCAGCAGTCCAAGCAGTCTGCTGCCTAGAACACAATGCACCAGCCCCCATGAATCCTCCCGCAGGTGGTGGGTCCACAGGAGGACGGATGCAAATTGTGTCCCATCCCTATTTAGTACAGTTCTTTACTACTTTTACTTCGTTCATTCCACCACTGCATAATGTCTGGACCATCCCTCTTGACCTATTTAGCTCGCACCAAATGAATAATAAATGGCATATGTTTCTGGATTAGCACAGTTTGCTCGTATCAGTTAATTAAGCAATAGAGAAAAACCTTAAAAAAAACTACTAGAATGTAAAATGACCTACTGGTGAAACAGACAGATGTGTACTCTGGACTTGGACGAGTTTGAGATGACTGAAACCCACGCTCTGCTCTGGCATTTTCACTTTTAATGACCACGCCATGGCAGGAGGTCCGTGTACAGCTCTGAGCCTCTCATTAAAGCTGCTCTGAGCAAACTACTTGGTAATTTTTGATTAAGATGTCTCCCTGTAGGCCAGTCGGGTTCAGATAGTGGACCCTAGATACTGGTGCTTACATGAAAATCAACATCAACTTCTGAATATTGTTAAGCTCAGAGGTGGAGTAACTAAAACTGTACTCCCATAAGAGTAACGTTACTTCGGAATAATATTACTCTAGTAGAAGTACTTAAAGGGACTGTGTGTAAGATTTTTACCCGTTAATTACTGAAATTGAAGATACCCATTCAAAAATACATTGTTTTCCAAGCCTTTTCACTTCCATCATGAAATCAAAGTATTCTTTTGGACTTAGATATAGTCACATAAAAGGGGGATCTTCCCCATGCAGAGGCAGCCATTTTGAATACGAGAGCCGCAGAAGGACATTTGGGCTCCGCCTTCACCTTCAGCAAGGCTCGTGGTTTTGGGTAAACAACACAAGCATGCTGCCGGATCAGACGTCGTAATGGATCTAACACGTGTTTTGGACTAAATTGTTTTACTGGATTTTATTCGCTGGATCCTTACGGACAAATTGAGAGCAAGTTTATGGTGAAATACAGAGTTTGACCTGTGCAAAGCATTCTAAGGTAAGCTAACCTCGTTTTGTGCTTTTCCGTATAAAAGCCCCATGTGCTCGGGGAGTGATTGTTGTGCAGGGAAATGAATTGCATAGTCAAAAAGAGGAGACTGTAAGGTTTCATTTGATGTGTAGAGTGTCATGGTACATGATCGGGAATGTGTGTTTTCATGAGAAAAAAAAAAAAAACGGGACCGCGTTTTATTTATATAGTAGCGGCGCGCGGCTCGTGCGCGGGTACGAGAGCTGTCCGCGTTACGGTGCGCCCGGGTGACCCTCGAGGTCTGCCGTAGCTAAAACAGAAAGTGCAATAGCACCATCCACCTATGCGCCACGAATCCTACACACTGGGGCTTTAATTAAGAGTAAATGTATTTGAGAGTAGCTTAAAATGTCCATATTATGGTATTTTACGATCTATGTTCACGTCGAATTGCGTGTTGAGAGCCCTGTTTGTCTAAAGAGCAAACTTAAACTACAAAGCAACTAATGAGAGTTATATAAATGAAGTTAATGAAGAGAGGGGCGGGGAGGAGGGAGCGGGGCGGGGGGAGCGGGACATTAACCAGAGTCTGGTTAATGCACCGGGCCCGCGGCTCACCGCGGCTCACCGCGGGCAGTTCGGCTCTGGGCCGCGCGTATTCCGCGCGTAAGCCGTTGGGGGGGACACGTTACGCCCAGACGGAGACACCGGAGTCGGTGCGTCAGAGGAGACGTGGCACTAGGACTGAGGCTCAGGACGTGCCCAGGGGACGGCGCGTCACCGGCCTCCGCTCGGACCGCACGGCCGCCCCCCCCCTCCCCCTGCGCAGGGGGAGCAGGGGGAGCAGGGGGAGAGGGCGGTGCTGAAAACGCGCGGAGCCTTCATAAACTAAGCCACACAGACCGATTTTCTGGGCACAAAAAAAAAACAAAACAAAAAAAAAACAAATCAGCGTGAGAAATGCCATGTGTGGCGTGTGTGCGTGTGAATACGTCAAATTGCGTGTGTCACACTCTCAATGCGTGAGCCTTGAGAGCCCTGTCACAAACAGACCTGGAGTTGTGTTTTGTTTCATTCACACATGTTTAACACACAAACCCTGCATTTTTAGGGTGAGCTGTTTTCTCAAACAGAAAACTCTGTTCCACCTTGTGATGTCATGCAGTAATACATGAAGTGCTCCACTGTTTAAACTCCATACACATTCACTAGAACTTTGGAAGATTTCAGCCCAGGAATTGCCAACGTCCACTGAACAAAAGCCAAAAGGAGCTGTTAACATGAAAACTACCACTACATGACATCACAAGGTGGAGCAGAGCATTTTGAGCATTGGAGATGTAGACAGAGTAATAATAAAGGATTATGTGTGAATTCAACTTGGCGTAACAATATTATAACAGAAGTTAAAGCGCACAAGAATCAGTTTTGCTCAATATGGGACGAGTGACTGAGGCCTGATGTGTAATTAGAAGTTCATGTAGTTTGAAGAAAACACATTAAATAATGGATAAAATCTGCTACTGGACAAAAATTTGAAATGGAAAGTTTCCAATTGGATTCAGAGAGGGCCATCCCAGTACATTATTATTATTTACTTACAGCTTTCAATCTCCAATGTGCAGTTCTGCTCATCCAGTGGGTACCTCCTGAGGTCCATCATGCAGGCAGCAGTGGTGGTGATTCTGGAAAAGAACAGACAAAAGCAACCTGAGTGTCTAATAACTGAAATAAATATTTCATGTTTATAGAGAGGAGACACAGGACCTTCACTCTGTGCATCAGTTATAAAACAAACCTACCAACCCAAGGATTGTTTGATACTTCACCATTTATACATACTAGCAATTACACATGTTTTAAAAATGTATACAACTAGAGCTGATCTTGGTTTGCTAGTGCCTTATCTGCAAATAGAGTACACATATAGGTTTTTCTCATTATACACATACAGCGGTACCTCACCTTACGAAATTAATTTGTTCCAGAAGTGGTTTCGTAACGTGAAAAATTCGTAAGTTGAGTAGCTATTTCAATGGAAAAAGCCTGATTCGTACCAAGGCCCCGATCCAAGTTTTTTTTTAAATAGTGTAACTTTTTTTATAGTGTAACATTGTGTTCTGTGTTTCTCACATTTGTCTCTTGTTTAAACACTCAAACTTTCATAGATTTTCAACAAAATGTATTAACAGTGAAGTGTGGAGGGAAGGGGGAGGGGGGAGAAGTGTGCGCTCTGACACGTGTGTGATAGCGCAGCATGACCCGGCGCGGAGCTGACAGCAGGTCTAGACCAAGGTCTAAACCTGGACTGGACCAGGACTAAACCAGGACTAGACCAGGACTAAACCTGGACTAAACCAGGACTAGACCAGGTGGATTAAAGCAGCGAGGAGGGGACTGCACGCAGTCTGAGCGCATGAACGAGACCCATGCAAGAGCCGCGGGCTCCTCCTGGTTTAGTCCAGGTTTAGTCCTGGTTTAGTCCAGACCACCGCGGCTCCTCCTGGTTTAGTCCTGGTTTAGTCCAGACCACCGCGGGCTCCTCCTGGTTTAGTCGTGGTTTAGTCCTGGTTTAGTCCAGACCACTGCGGCTCCTCTAGACCTCCTCTAGACCTGGTCAGGTCTAGAGGAGGTCTAGACCACCGCGGCTCTTGCATGGGTCTCGTTCATGCGCTCAGACTGCGTGCAGTCCCCTCCTCGCTGCTTTAATCCACCTGGTCTAGTCCTGGTTTAGTTCTGGTTTAGTCCTGGTTTAGTCCAGGTTTAGTCCAGGTTTAGTCCTGGTCCAGTCCAGGTTTAGACCTTGGTCTAGACCAGGGGTCTTCAACGTTTTTCAAACCAGGGACCCCCAAACAGATGGCAAACTGGGCCAGGGACCCCCTACTATATATACGGCATAAAATTGTGTTTTATATTAAATTGAGCTTAGTGTCATGTATAAACATTGCTACTCTGTTATGGTACATCCAATACAAGGAAATAATACACAGGTTAATACTGTATTTTACACTATAAAATATAAAATAATATTATTTTGAAGTGAAATCAAAAGATTTTGCGACCCCCCCTGCAGTACCTCCGCGACCCCCCTAGGGGTCGCGACCCCCCTGTTGAAGATCTCTGGTCTAGACCTGCTGTCAGCTCCGCGCCGGGTCATGCTGCGCTATCACACACGTGTCAGAGCGCAGTTTTCTCCCCCTCCCCCTCCCCCCCCACACTCCCACATTTGGTTGAAAATCTATGAAAGTTTGAGTGTTTAAACAGAGACAAATGTGAGAAAAGTTTAAATCCAGTCTGAGAAAAGCGTATAATGTGTGTGGCTGAGCGCGCATTATTTGAATTTTTGAGATTTCGCGTTTCGTAACTTCTTTCGTATCCAGAGACCAAAATTTACCGTGAAGGCGTTTCGTAACTTGAAATTTTCGTTTGTTGGGTCATTCGTAAGGTGAGGTACCACTGTATGACCATGTGAAAGCACAAAACCTCCACAATTCACTCACTGAGCTGCAGAGGCCACACTAGCACTAATTAATGATGCAGTGTGTCCAGGAGTTGGCTTTTCCTTCAATGCCATCACTCCTGAAAGGCTCTTTGGTTGCTATGATACACACAGTCAGAATTCCAAATGTGGAACTCAGCTCGAAATTTGCCCCTATAACTGCTAGCCCCAGTGCGCTTCAGTTGACTGGAGCTGAACATTATGGGTGACGTCACACTCCCTCAGTCCAGTTCTTTTTATACATTTTATGTCAGAGTTAGATTAAATGAAATGAACTGCTGAAAACTAGATTGTCAAATGTAAACTTAGCTTCACGGGGAGCTTTCAACATTTGGACAGAGGATGCTGAGGTCTGTGAGATTGTGAGCGAGCGAACGAACCCACTTGAGTTTGTCAGTTTTTCTGCGGTCACCGTGCTCAATCGTTTCCCAAATTCTGCGAGTGGGGTTTGGTGGTTTGGTGAAGCGCGCACTATCACCGGTAATGATGGAACTTGTCCGGACATGTTTATCGTTCAGTTGATCTGTCAGGCTGGAGCAGCTTCAGTAATCGGAAAATTCTTTTTGACAAGAGCTCCGAATCACCACGTTCTTGTTGACAGGCAGTGATTTGCTTGTCACACGCCAAATTTAAAATGCATGCACATTGAATTCCCACTCATAATTAATTGTGTTCATTTTTATAACGCATTAATTTGCAGTGTAATTAATTAATCTAATCAACGCATTAAATTGACAGCCCTTTTTTTTTTACACTTAAACCCCCAGCAGAAAATCACAGACTCAATACAGGACAGCTATGTGCAACAGTGGTGAACAGGGCAGTTTAGAATTAGTACCACATGCGATTCTAAGTAATTCTCCACTTTCATAACATTGATCTGATAAGAGTTTCGAAAAATGATTTGAAAATCCTCTATTTTAAAGGGACAGTGTGTAAGATTTTTACCGTTAATTACTGAAATTGAAGATACCCATTCAAAAATACATTGTTTTCCAAGCCTTTTCACTTCCATCATGAAATCAAAGTATTCTTTTGGACTTAGATATAGTCACATAAAAGGGGGATCTTCCCCATGCAGAGGCAGCCATTTTGAATACGAGAGCCGCAGAAGGACATTTGGGCTCCGCCTTCGGCTTCGGCAAGGCTCGTGGTTTTGGGTAAACAACACAAGCATGCTGCCGGATCAGACGTCGTAATGGATCTAACACGTGTTTTGGACTAAATTGTTTTACTGGATTTTATTCGCTGGATCCTTACGGACAAATTGAGAGCAAGTTTATGGTGAAATACAGAGTTTGACCTGTGCAAAGCATTCTAAGATAAGCTAACCTCGTTTTGTGCTTTTCCGTATAAAAGACCCATGTGCTCAGGGAGTGATTGTTGTGCAGGGAAATGAATTGCATAGTCAAAAAGAGGAGACTGTAAGGTTTCATTTGATGTGTAGAGTGTCATGGTACATGATCGGGAATGTGTGTTTTCATGAGAAAAAAAACCAAAAAAAAACGGGACCGCGTTTTATTTATACAGTAGCAGCGCGCGGCTCGTGCGCGGGTATGAGAGCTGTCCGCGTTACGGCGCGCCCGGGTGACCCTCGAGGTCTGCCGTAGCTAAAACAGAAAGTGCAATAGCACCATCCACCTATGCGCCACGAATCCTACACACTGGGGCTTTAAGTCATTTTACCATAGCCTCTACTATTTCCAGCTTGAACAGATTTAAAAGAAAACATGTAGACACACTTTTAACATGTTATCATTAGATTAAAAACATTTCATAATCAAGTACTGATATTTTATAATTCCACTTTTTGATATCTTGCCAGTATATCACTCGTTTTTATGTGAAACTTGATTGTTACTGATCATATGTATAATGCAAAAACTCAAAAACTGATGTACTACATAGACTGTATTAATTAAAAAGTTCCACCCCCACATCGCCAGCAGCATTTTGACAGTTTAGCAAGTTCAGTTCTAGCAACCGCATTTCAACAGCCTGCTTCTGTTTTGTTTTTTTCCTCTACTTCTAAGAACCACAGATGTAGACAGATGTGTATGTTAAAGGTATACTGTGAAACTTTTGGTGGAGGGTCTGTGGGCTTATTTTGTACCTCATGTGATGGTTTTATTTTCCTGTATTTGTGTTTTTATCCTGCTTTTGTTGGGAGAATTTAGCAAAGGTTTATTCTACTTCCAGTAACATTAGGATCTGGATTAGATCTCTCATCAAAATGCTAAGCCTCACAACCATAAGATCACAGGTTAAATTCCCATGTTTACCTTAGCTAAGTAAAGAAAGGAAAATAATAATAATATTAAAAAGTGTTTGTTTTTTCTTCTATCTGCTGGTTTGATGGACAGGTAAATGCTGTGGTTGGGTGTAAGTCTGTTCTGAGTAAACCAGAATAATAAAGAAAAAATAGTTTATAGGTCACTATAAGAAGAAGAAGAAGATAGAAAGGTTTAATGCCATACTGTGAAACATTCCAGACAACACATTACAACACAGGGCCCAAGTGGTTCCCACAAGCACAGAGGGTAAGGAGAAAGAAGAACAACATGTGCAGGAAGCCCTCTCTGTTTGTGGATATCCTAAATGGGCTGTCAACAAAACCAAGAGAGACAAGGGCAAGAAACAAGACAACAGAGAATCTGAACCCAGGAGGAAAGGGGTAGTGATTCCGTACCTGGCCGGCGTTTCGGAAAAAATACAGAGGATTTTCAGACAATATGAGATTCCAGTTTATTTCAAACCCACAAACACTTTAAGACAAAAACTCGTCCACCCAAAGGACAAAACACCGAGCCACAAACAAAGCAATGTGGTCTACTCCATTCAGTGTAGTGAGGATTGCAGTGAGCGCTACACTGGAGAAACAAAACAGCCACTTCACAAGAGGATGTACCAACACAGATGGGCGTGCCAGAGTGGACCTTCATCTGCCGTATATCTTCACCTAGAAGCCACGGGCCATTCTTTTGAGGACAGTGAGGTTCAGATCTTAGCCAGGGAAAAGAACTGGTTTGAGAGGGGAGTTAAAGAGGCTATTTTTGTCAAAAAAAGAGAATCCGTTGTTAAACAGAAATGGGGGAGTTAGACATAACTTGTCTCCCATCTATAATTCGATTCTCAAACAAAGAATCATTAGGACAGACAAGCCATTGCAGAGGGGTGGAGAGGGTCGTTGTCTTGAATAGGGAATTGGACGCCAGATAAATTTGAAATACAAAGAGGCAGATTAGTTGATAGCTTCAGAGCTATTTCAGTGTAGTGAGCGCCGCCTAGGGCTTATAGATATGCTAATACAAGATGCCAGAGGAATTCGTAAAACAAAAGAGAGTAGCGGGGATAGGTTCAGAGCTTTGTTCAGGGTAGTTAGCTCCTCCCTTGCAGCTAGATATAAACAGGGTCGATCCAGCATGAGGGCCAGAGCTGACGAAGCCTCTCGGATGAGCGGCGAAACGTTTTCAACCAAACAAACTTTGTCCAGTTGACAAATTGAACTTCTCCTTTGATCATTCCAGACAAAGCAATTACACCTTGAAAAAGGTACATGCTGTAAATATCTTTTAAAAAGGAACTGTTATGCAAAATAGTCTTTTTGGGGCTTTCTACCATGTTACAACATTCGCTCATCAAAAACATGCCTGAAGTGGTTTTATATGTCATCCATGTATGTTTGAGTAGCAATCTCTCCTGGGCACAAGGACCACAACCATATGTAACCAGGAAGCTATCTGCAGCGGTCATGTCATTCTTTAAAGCCCCAGTGTGTAGGATTCGTGGCGCATAGGTGGTTGGTGCTATTGCACTTTCTGTTTTAGCTAAGGCAGACCTTGAGGGTCACCCGGGCGCGCGCCGCGCGCCGCTACTGTATAAATAAAACGAGGTCCCGTTTTTTTTTTTTTTTCTCATGAAAACACACATTCCCGATCATGTACCATGACACTCTACACATCAAATGAAACCTTACAGTCTCCTCTTTTTGACTATGCAATTCATTTCCCTGCACAACAATCACTCCCCGAGCACATGGGGATTTTATACGGAAAAGCACAAAACGAGGTTAGCTTACCTTAGAATGCTTTGCACAGGTCAAACTCTGTATTTCACCATAAACTTGCTCTCAATTTGTCCGTAAGGATCCAGCGAATAAAATCCAGTAAAACAATTTAGTCCAAAACACGTGTTAGATCCATTACGATGTCTGATCCGGCAGCATGCTTGTGTTGTTTACCCAAAACCACGAGCCTTGCCGAAGGCGAAGGCGGAGCCCAAATGTCCTTCTGCGGCTCTCGTATTCAAAATGGCTGCCTCTGCATGGGGAAGATCCCCCTTTTATGTGACTATATCTAAGTCCAAAAGAATACTTTGATTTCATGATGGAAGTGAAAAGGCTTGGAAAACTATGTATTTTTGAATGGGTATCTTCAATTTCAGTAATTAACGGGTAAAAATCTTACACACTGTCCCTTTAAAATCAGAATACAAAACAATACACTACAACTTCACAAACCTGACACGATGTGCACTACTTTCATTAGTGGGATGCATGCTGATTTTGTTGTGATGGTGCTCTAGACAGGGAGTGACTAAGAAGGAGGGGAGACTCAAAGCAATTTAACATTACAATATGTGACTGGGCATGAGAAAAACCACTACACGTTTAAAGTTTTTTGTTTTTTGTTTTTTTGTTTTTCAAAATTTGTGATTTTCGTTTTTTTGTAGATGTCATTATGTGCTAGTTGAGATCATGAAGAAGCCACTCCATGTTTCAGATAACAGCATTAGTTGCGATAAAAACATATTTTTTTATTTCAAATTGGCTTGTTTTTCAGAAAGAAAGGAGGCATGCACAAATCACCATAATTACCCACGCTCACGCTCCTGCCAATCATGTTCCGAGTAGCGCCGTTGTGTTTTCGCCTATTCGCCTATTTGCCTATCATCTGTGAGGAGCTCGTGAATATGTACGCTTCATTTCAAGAGAATAAGGACGGTGAAAATGGACTGTACTTTGACACGGGACACATTCGGGACACATTCGGGACACGTTCGGGACACGTCCGTTTCTCCGGAGCTCATGTACAGAATGCAGTCAGCGAATTTAGCTGCTGAAAGACCGTGGATATACGCAATACGCGCATACACGTGGAGATACGCGAATTATCGAACAACACGGCAACACGCGGTGAGTCATATTATTATCATATTATTTCTGCATCAAATGGAGATATTAGGCAAAAGCAGCGGCCTTGTGTCAACATTAGTGTGTGTGTACGTGTGTGTACAGGACTAAACCAGGACTAAACCAGGACTAAACCAGGACTAAACCAGGACTAAACCAGGACTAAACCAGGACTGAAACAATACAGGTGACTTTGACTTAACATATCCTGTGTATTATTGAATTATTGAATGGTTATATGGACTTTTTGTTATAAAAGCATTTCCATTTTTTAACCTTCTAATTCGGACCTGCCCTGAATGTAAACACAACAGCACAGTGATGGTCACTGATGGGGGAGGGCTTAGCTCAGGGGTCGGCAACCTGCGGCTCCGGAGCCACATGCGGCTCTTTGAGCCCTCTGATGCGGTTCAGTACAGTGGTCCCTCGTTTATCGCAGTGGTTATGTTCTAAAAATAACCCGCGATAGGCAAAATCTGCAAAGATATTATAGAATGAAACCAAAGATCCAAACCTGTTTTCAGGCCCTAAACATATGCGTGTATTTCACAGTTCCTCTGACCGAGCCTCTTTGTCCTGGCGCCGCTCCAGTATCGCGGGTTTTGTCTGGGAGAAAACTTTCAAACATACAGCACTCCAGAGTCACACTGCGAGCAATCAAACATTTATACAAATTTGGCAAACTGAATGCATTCTGTACCGTACAGGAGACACGGAGGAGAACGACTGACAAACCGGCAAAGGTGTACAGTCCCTTAGCCAATCAGGACGCAGAAATGCACGTTGATACGCTCTAAAAATATTAGGGGGAAAAAAAATACATGAAACAGCGAGGCTGCAAAAAGTGAACCAAGATATAGCGAGGGACAACTGTATTTAATTCAAATGTATTTTATTTTTGTTTGTTCATTTTCAAAATGTAATTCTATGGCAGAAAGGCAAAAATTTAAAATGAAATAACACTGCATATAAATTTCAAAAGGATTTTGTACCTCCCCTTCCTTTACTGTGTGAAACGGGTCTAAATGGCTCTTTGAGTGGTAAAGGTTGCCGACCCCTGGCTTAGCTTAATGTCATGCAAATGAGCTCTGAAGTCCTGGAGTTAGAGAATCTTTAGTGCTTTCAAATGGCCACAAATTCTTCAAATGTTCTCAGATTTCCATGTGTAAGGCATCGTTGGAAAGCTTAGAATCTACACTTTCAGAATCTGTGAATAATTCAAAACGCCTCCGGGACGACTTGTGTCTGTTTTTTCCATGGCTGGTCACATATGTTTTAGGCAAATATAGCATTTTCAAAACAATAAAAGGTAACCAATCTAAATATGTTTTGTGTTAATTAATGCCCCCTCTGTAAAGGCGCACTATGTAACTTTTAACTGTCATTGCTCTGCCTCGAATGTTCCACAGTATGACATTAAACAGCTCTATGTTACATTTAATTAATTACGTGGTGGTTT
Organism: Paratrypauchen microcephalus; assembly: GCA_036785185.1. NCBI lineage: Eukaryota > Metazoa > Chordata > Actinopteri > Gobiiformes > Gobiidae > Paratrypauchen > Paratrypauchen microcephalus. The sequence continues at coordinate 2,647,133 of JAVJIX010000104.1, read as the reverse complement.
TATAGGTCAAAAATACCTAAAAAACAAACAAACAAAAAAACAGGCATTCTGACTGTGAGTGGGTTACCTCTCCACAGATCTGACCTGTAACTTAGATTAGTTTGGTCTCTATGAAGATAGAAAGACTTAAAACCATACTGTGAAACAGTCCCAACAAAGCAATAACATCTCCATGGAGAAAAGCGTCTGATGGACCCTACACAATGCATCTTTAAATTGTGAAATGAAAGAAGGCCCTGTCTGGCGCTGGCTGGCTTGATCTTTACTTTTAATTTAAGTTATCGTTCTGAGCCTTCACATAATGCAATAATACTTGCTTCTCTAGACACCAATGAAGTTTAATAGGTCCGGACGACACACTTAAACAAGGCAGTGATGGACCTCTTTCAGTACGGCCCAGATGAGTGTTTACTAAAGAGACCATCAGTGTAGTTACCTCTGCTATCGACCTATGTACAATGTTACTTCTAAGTTAAAATAATAAAATAATAATAATAATAATAATAAAATAATAATAATAATAATAATAATAATAATAATAATAATAATAATAATAATAATAATAATAATAATAATAATAATAATAATAACATAATAATAAAAACTCCTCCACTTGAGGCAAGGACTCCCCCCCACCCAGAGAGGGCAAGCCACCTTTTTCCGAGCATGAGATTGACAGGCGGATCGGTGCAGCGTCGGCAGTGATGCGGTCGCTGTACCGGATCGTTGTGGTGAAGAGAGAGCTGAGCCGAAAGGCGAAGCTCTCAATTTACCGGTCAATCTACGTTCCTCCCCTCACCTATGGTCATGAGCTCTGGGTAATGACCGAAAGGACGAGATCGCGGATACAAGCGGCCGAAATGAGTTTCCTCCGTAGAGTGGCTGGGCGCACCCTTAGAGATAGGGTGAGGAGCTCAGTCACACGGGAGGAGCTCGGAGTAGACCCGCTGCTTCTCCACGTGGAGAGGAGCAGCTGAGGCTCGGGCATCTGTTTCGGATGCCTCCTGGACGCCTCCCTCGGGAGGTGTTCCGGGCATGTCCCACCGGAAGGAGGCCCCGGGGAAGACCCAGGACACGCTGGAGGGACTATGTCTCCCGGCTGGCCTGGGAACGCCTTGGGGTCCCCCCGGAGGAGCTGGAGGAAGTGTCCGGGGTGAAGGAGGTCTGGGAGTCCCTGCTTAGACTGTTGCCCCCGCGACCCGGCCCCGGATAAGTGGAAGAAAATGGATGGAATGGATGGATAAATAAATAAATAAATAAATAAAAATAATGCATCTTTTAAAAGCAAGGTTTACAAAGTGCTGTACAAGCTGCAAAGAACAATACAGAAAGCATAAAAATAGCATTCAGGAGGCATACAAAAACAAGACAAGGATGCGAACAATTCAATTCATTATAATAAATAAATAAATAAATAATAAATTGAATCAAAAATTAATAAATAATTACAATGGACGAGTGTGACTGAGATGTTTGTTACTCCAAAAGTGAACACTTTGCAAGCTGTACTAAGAACTTGAATGTATAGTTTTATCTGCAGACTGAACAAATCAGACAATGGAATGATAATGGCGCTCACAAATTTGAGACTCAGTGCAATACGATGTCAGTCCAACATGTGGAGACACTGGTATGGCTGTCTTTTAAAAACATACATGTTTATTGTTTATTGTATTGTCACTGTCCTTGTCTGTTTTAAATGGACCACGAGTCCGGTATAAAGATGAATTCAAAAATAAGAAATACAATCACGCTAAAACCAGATAAAAGAAGGCCAGCCAATAAAAATGGGTTTCAAGAAGTGATTTAAAAGATGGTAGTGATGGTGCTGACCTTATTTCCTCAGGCAGGTCATTCCAAAACTGAGACTCCCGGACTTAAAAGACCTTCCATCCAGAGCCTGGACTTTGGAACAGCCACAGGGACTTGCCTGAGGATCTAAGGTTGTAGGAGGGCTCGTATGGGGTTAAAAGTTCTGAAATGTAATTTGGTGCAAGACCTAAATGAGCTTTAAATGTGATGAGAAAAATCTTAAAATCAATTTGAAAACACACACATTCCAGTGAAGGGAATGTGCATTGATAGAGTGTATTTGAGGGAAAAATTACAATCTGAGCCTTATTTCGGTAATAAAACAAGTTGTTTTACTCACCCATATCACTTTGGTGTCATATGGAGCACTTCCAGAGATGTTTTAGATTTGCGGTTAGCCTAGCGCGAGTTCTAGCCATAGCTCGGGGCATATAATATATTCCCCAAGCATGTAATATGCCCCGTGTGGGCTCCAAATAACACAAACCTTAGCACTTTTCAAATCATAGAAGCTCGATGTCTTAGTCTACGCTTTCGTTTGGCCAGAAGTGGCCTGTAATCCGAGATTTAGCCATACTTTCGAGTAGATGAGGACGCCAGTGTGCATGTGCGGAGTCACAGTTTATTTCACTCTCAGCTCCCGGGACCCAAACATGAAACGCAAAGCTGTAAACTATGGATAAATCTCGGATTACAGGCCACTTTTGACTCAAACGAAATCGTAGACTAAGACATCGGGCTTCTATGATTTGAAAAGTGCTAAGGTTTGTGTTATTTGGAGCCCACACGGGGCATATTACATGCTTGGGGAATACAGTGCCGTGAAAAAGTATTTGCCCCCTTCCTGATTTCTGTGTTTTTTGCATATTTATCACTCAAAACATTGTCAGATCATCAAACCAATTTTAATATCACACAGAAACAACCCAAGGAAAGACAAAATTCAGTTTTTGAATGATGATTCCATTTATTAGTGCACAAAAAAAAATCTAAACCTATCTGGCCCTATGTGAAAAAGTAATTGCCCCCTTAATCTAATAGCCAGTTGAGCCTCCTTTGACAGCAATAACTGTAACCAAACGTTTGCGATAATTGGTGATGAGTCTTTCACACCGCTGGGGAGGGATTTTGGCCCACTCTTCTATGCAGAATTGTTTCAATTCTGCCATATTGGAGGGTTTTCTTGTATGAACTGCCCGTTTAAGGTCACACCACAGCATCTCAATCGGATTTAAATCCGGACTTTGACTTGGCCACTCCAAAACCTTAATTTTGTTTTCTTTGAGCCATTCAGAGGTGGACTTGCTGGTGTGTTTTGGATCATTGTCCTGTTGCATGATCCAAGAGCGCTTGAGTTTGAGGGCACGAACTGATGGCCGGACATTCTCCTTCAGGATCTTCTGGTAAACAGCAGAATTCATTTTTCCGTCAATCACAGCAAGTTGTCCTGGTCCTGAGGCAGCAAAGCAGGCCCAGACCATCACACTGCCACCACCATGCTTTACTGTGGGCACCATGTTCTTTTTATCAAATGCTGTGCCATTTTTACGCCAGATGAAACGGGCTGCAGACCTTCCAAAAAGTTCAATTTTAGACTCATCGGTCCACAAAATGTTTCTCCAAAAGTCTTGAGGGTCATCAAGGTGCTTTTTGGCAAAGGTGAGACGAGCCTTTGTGTTCTTTTGTGAAAGCAGTGGTTTTCTCCTGGGAACTCTTCCATGGATGCCATTTTTGGCCAGTGTTTTTCTAATGGTGGAGTCATGAACACTGACCTTAACTGAGGCCAACGAGGCCTGTAGTTCTTTCGATGTGCGTCTAGGTTCTTTTGTGACTTCCTGAATGAGCCGTCGTCGCACTCTTGGAGTAATCTTAGTTGGTCGACCACTCCTGGGAAGGGTTGCAACTGTTCCCAGTTTCCTCCATTTTTGAATAATGGCTCTGACAGTGGTTCGCTGGAGCCCCAGAGCTTTGGGAATGGCTTTGTAACCTTTTCCTGAATTATAGACTTCTATCACTTTTTTTCTCATTTGTTCTTGAATTTCTTTGGATCGTGGCATGATGTGTTTGTTCTTGAGATGTTGTAGCCAACTTCACTTTGTTTGACAGGAACTATTTAAGTGATTTCTTGATTCAACACAGGTGGTGACAATCAGGTGTGGGTGTGGCATGTAGAACTGAACTAAGTTTTCTCAAAACTGTGGTTAGTCACAGTTAGTTTGTGATTTAACAAGGGGGGGCAATTACTTTTTCACATAGGGCCAGATAGGTTTAGATTTTTTTTGTGCACTAATAAATGGAATCATCATTCAAAAACTGAATTTTGTCTTTCCTTGGGTTGTTTCTGTGTGATATTAAAATTGGTTTGATGATCTGACAATGTTTTGAGTGATAAATATGCAAAAAACACAGAAATCAGGAAGGGGGCAAATACTTTTTCACGGCACTGTATATTATATGCCCCGAGCTATGGCTAGAAGTCGCGCTAGGCTAACCGCAAATCTAAAACATCTCTGGAAGTGCTCCATATGACACCAAAGTGCTATGGGTGAGTAAAACAACTTGTTTTATTATCGAAATAAGACTCAGATTGTAAAAAACATTAATTCTCCTTTAAGTAACAAAATTGAGTACTTCATCCATGACTGAATATGAGTCTCTTTTTTTTCTGTTTTCATACATTGGATCCCTCAAATGTAGTCTGAATGTGCAAGAAACCTACTTTGAATAAAAGTAGTGTGGTCCACTGGGAGATTTGCTCTGAAATGACTCATTCTGACAGCGGACGGTTTCTGGGAAAAAATGCCAAAACAACCAGATTACTAAAATAATGACTCGCAGAGAGCTCTGTCTACAACAGAATATTTTTTACAAAATGGTTCAAAATAATGGCTAATTTCACGGAATCATTTTGTATACAATGGGCACAAATGTATTCAAGTTAATGGCGCCGCTTTGGGTCAGTGTTTCTCCAAATGGGGTTCAGGTACCACAGTTAATGATTAAGTCTATGTCCAGGTTTGGTGTTGGTATATTAAAAATGTGTTCATACTTGGTTTAGTCCTGATTATTATGTGGCAGTTTAAATAAGCACTATGTATTTGTTTTTTGGTATCTCACTAAGATGAACAAAACTGTAATTACAATGTCATGGCCACGCCCAACAGGAAGTGAGATAAGAAGACTTGTATTGCGATTTTGTCTGATATGACATACAATGGATTTTAAAACACTCCTCCTACACCGTACATCAGATTGGCGTAAATTTTGGTGTACATAAGCTCAAGACATTGGAGATGTTAAATTGTGAAGGGATTTTTGATATCTTGTAAGATGACAAAATGGCGGCCTGATGAATTTTGCTCCCATTTGAAAGTGCCAAATTCAATAGGAGGTGTGCCACCACTTCATTTAGCAGGGGTTTAAAAGCCTGAAACCCCATAGGCTCATGTATATTGTGACTATGAACATTTTCAAGCAAATGAAATGGTAGTTTGGCATAGCGCCACCATATGGTAGGCAAAGCTTAGCCCCCTAAACACAAAGTAGGTCACAGTTATCATACCACTTGAGCCAACCACACAAAATTTGGTATAGCCTTGTATATGATGAAGAGAAACATTTTTATGCAAATGAACTGCCCCGTATGTCATAGCGCCACCATGTGGTAGACAAGGGAACTGTAAAAAAAAAATGCACTGAAGCTGCTGCTGTGCTGCTTCCTCGGGTTACGACGTTGATCCGTTCTTAAGACGCGTCGTAACCCGAATTTCGTCGTAAGTCGGATTTTGCCTTTGATCTTCCAACCAAAGCACCAATAACCTTTCCATCTCAATAATTAGACCACTACGCTGCTTGGTTATCACTGCCGCTTTCATAGGAGCAGATCAGAGCCCACATCAGGTACTTCCGCCCACATTGGGCACGCACACGAGGCCGTCTTCTCCGCCCTACAACCACAACAGAGCGTATTCTTCCGCCGTGCGCCGCGCACCGTTCGCGTTTGTTTACATCTCTTACCACGCTAAACCGCGTAAGACGGAATGACGTGTAATATATATATATATTTTTTAATGGGGGCGCGTTCGTATCCACGAAACGTCGTAAACCGAGACCGTCATAACCCGAGGACCCCCTGTAGATTGACATCTTGTGCGGCTGAAAATACTTTGTATTGCTGGCATGGAGCATGTCCCCCCACACCCATAGGCCGCAGGTGCGAGGGCCCGACCAACGCCGCTTGCGGCTTTAATTTGCATTATCACACTGATGATATCTTTTTTTACTTTATGAATGAAACAAACAAACAAACAAACAAATAAATAAATAAATAAAACATGACATCACTACAAAGCATAAAAACATAAAAACAAACCAGACATAATACACTGTATACTGTAATAGACTTGTTTTGACCATGAATGTTTTTTATGTCTATATTAACACACTGAATTTGTTTTTCCTTGGCTCACGTCTGAATTTGGGGACTTGGCTTGGATAGGGCGAGCAGTGTTGCATGCTGGGTAATCCTCTGCACACCTGAACACATAGATAGTTTAGTGCCAGAAGAGGCTCGTCTTCAGTCTAGTCCACAGCGGGGATAATCACCAGCTTGGCCCTGTTCACCTTCTCAACCTGCTGTCTTAAGCATCTCTTGAAGCTCTACACTAAGGCTGAAGGATTTGGGGGGGAAAAAAATCTACTGTAATTGTGATTTTTGTAATGAGTATTGCGTTTGATTCGTGTTTTTATAGGATTCTGTTGAAAGACATTGTCATTTTAAAGGCGCATTATGTAACTTTTCTGGTGGATGGTCCGCCAAATGCTTTTCTCCATGTTATTGCTTTGTTTGGAATGTTTCACAGAATGGTATTAAACCTCTATCTTCATGGACACCAAACTAGTCTAAGCTACAAGTCCGATCTATGGACCCCGCTCACGCTGTTTTTTGAGCTATAAAACCACCTGTAATTGAATAAACGTAAAGTTAAGCTGTTTAATGGTATACTGTGGAAAATTTCAGGCAGAGCAATGACATATCCATAGAAACAAGCAGGTGATGGACCCACCGCCAGAAAAGTTTCACAAGGAACCTTTAATCATGCCCAAAAGTACTGATAAAAAGACTGAAATATGAACTCAAACTAATACAAGAATCACATTTCAGAACATATTTATGCAGATTTATACGACAAGGTTTGCAATTTTTTTTATGCAGAATAAGGAAAATTTGTTGTTTGTGAAAGAAATTTGTGATTTTGATCCCAAATGCTTCTGTATTCAGTATTTTCAACTATACTTCAGCTTGCAGTATAGAGCAATTATGACATTAAATTAAGTAAGAGCATGAGATTTGTTTTATAGACAAGTTTACTGCACTTTTGCTACAGGTGATGTTTTAGTCATTGTGTCTGTTGTCCTGTACTTTTGCTACAGGTATATGTGATGTTTTAGTCATTGTGTTTATTGTCTTGTTTATCAGATGTTTATGTTCACTGTGGGCTTAGGGGGCGCTGCAATTTCAAATCCTGTGTGTGCAACCTGTACATATGGTTTTTGACAATAAAACTGACTTTGAACTTTGAACTTTGAGATGACATGAGATCAGAGAGTGTGGCTGTCATTGTAGTAGTACATTTCCGGAATGTTTCATGGTATGGCATTAAACTTAAAGGGACAGTGTGTAAGATTTTTACCCGTTAATTACTGAAATTGAAGATACCCATTCAAAAATACATTGTTTTCCAAGCCTTTTCACTTCCATCATGAAATCAAAGTATTCTTTTGGACTTAGATATAGTCACATAAAAGGGGGATCTTCCCCATGCAGAGGCAGCCATTTTGAATACGAGAGCCGCAGAAGGACATTTGGGCTCCGCCTTCACCTTCGGCAAGGCTCGTGGTTTTGGGTAAACAACACAAGCATGCTGCCGGATCAGACGTCGTAATGGATCTAACACGTGTTTTGGACTAAATTGTTTTACTGGATTTTATTAGCTGGATCCTTACGGACAAATTTCAGACCAAGTTTATGGTGAAATGCTGAGTTTGACCTGGGCAGAGCCTTCAAAAGGTAAGCTTTGTGCTTTTCCGTTTTGTGCTTTTCCGTATAAAAGCCCCATGTGCTCGGGGAGTGATTGTTGTGCCGGGAAATGAATTGAGGAGACTGTAAGGTTTCATTTGATGTGTAGAGTGTCATGGTACATGATCGGGAATGTGTGTTTTCATGAGAAAAGAAAAAAAAAAGTGAACGGGACCGCGTTTTATGTATACAGTAGTAGCGCGCGGTTCTTGTGCTGGTACGAGAGCTGTCCGCGTTACGGCGCGCCCGGGTGACCCTCGAGGTCTGCCGTAGCTAAAACAGGAAGTGCAATAGCACCATCCACCTATGCGCCACAAATCCTACACACTGGGGCTTTAACGCTTAACACTCTATCTCCGTGCATGTTTTAAATGGCCATTTGACATATTCTGGTCTGTTATAATGTAGTTTCCTCATCACAAACAGACCTGGAGTTGTGTTTTGTTTCATTCCCACATGTTTAACACACAAACCCTGCAGGTTTAGGCAGAGTTCTTCTCTCAAACAGAACAGCCTGTTCCACCTTGTGATGTCATGCAGTAATACAGGAAGTGCTTCACTGTGTTTTTAAACTCCACACACCTTCACTAGAATCATTTGGATCATTTCAGCCCTTGAATTGCCAATCTCTATTGAACAAAAGGTAAAAGATACCAGTTACTCTAACTTTAGCTTTGGAGATGTAGACAGACTAATAATAAAGGGTTATTCAAATGTGTGAATGAAACAAAACACAAGTCCAGGTCTGTTTTTGAGGCAGCGATAACATTATATCATGACTTAAAACTCACTAGTCAATTTTGCATGATATAGGACATTTAGAAGGCGTCTCTGGGAAATAAAAAGATCTTTTCCTAATACCATACAGCAGAACAGGCAAAGAATGACGTCTCCATGGACACAAGGCAAACCTCACACCTGAAAAGTTACATAGTGCACCTTCAACTGGATAGACACAACACAACTTTCCAGTTTGCTTTAGCATACATCAGTTCTACAGCTCATTTTCAGTTTGACAAAGTGAAAGTGTGACCATGTGACAGAGGTGATATGAGTATGACATGACAGTCCTGAATCATAAATCTCTGTGCACAAGCTTGTTTGCTTTTTACTCGTGAACGCTGCCAAATGCTCTGACTAATCTCCAGAACAGGGCTGCACCATTTGGGAGGAAAAGATCTAATTTGGTCTGACAAGCATTGTGATTGTGATTAGATTTGTGTTTTAATAATAGGATTTTGTTCAAAGTTCACATTTTGTATCAAGGAGATTTGACAAAAAGACCCATACAATGAATACTGAGTAGAATGACATTTCAGACATTTCAGATTTTGGTACTGGTCTCTACAAGTTTCATAACATGAGAACATTGTAATATGGCTTACAGCTTGTACCTCCAGTGCCTCTCGCCAGTCTTGTGCATTGGCAAGCACAGTGCCCAATACTTCTGCAAGGACACAGGTGAATACTGGAACAGGTGATGTTCCAGTATTCACATTGTTTCATTCACACATGCTTGAGTAATGCATTATCCAGACCCTCCAGGAATTCGCGATGTTGCGATTTGCAACTTCAACGCAACTTCAACCAATCCCCGTGAATTCAGGGCGGTGTTGCAATTTTGACCAATCACCACAACTTTCCCACAATTTTTTACCAATTTTGACCAATTGTCGGCGACGTATTGAACGCCGACCAACTTCCTTCTGAGCTCTCGTTCAAGCTACATATTGCCAATCTGGTGTGCAAACTAAAAGTGAAACTAGGTTTTTATTATCGTAATAAATCTTGTTTCTCACTCAGAGCTCGTAAACATCTTGTTTCAGCAACTTTTGTTCCTCTGCTGGATTATGGTGATGTCTTGTACATGACTGCGTCATCTAAATGTCTTCAGTTCTTAAACACAGTGTATCATTGTGCTTTGAGGTTTGTGACTGGTTGTAGTCGCCTTACTCATCACTGTGAACTGTACGCCAAAGCAGAGTGGCCTTCTCTGAGCACATGAAGGTACACTCATTGGTTTCTATTGGTTTACAAGGCACTCGTCGGCTTGGCGCCCTCGTATCTTTGTACATTGCTTCAAAGAACTGCCAATGCTTATGCCTTCTGATCTAGTGACATTTTTCAACTGCAAGTTCCTCGTGTTAGGACTGAGTTAGGAAAGCAGGCTTTTAGCTTTTCCGCTCCATCGGCCTGGAACGCTCTTCAAACTGAACTGAAAATGACTGAACTTGTCTCATTTAAAACATTTCGCTCCTTTTTATATAATCGGCAAAAAAAAAACATAAATCAGTGTCTGTGTTTTTAAATGTACTGTCATTTTAACTAATGCACTTTATCGCTTGTGTTTACAATTGTTTGCACCTTTTTAATATCATTTGCACTTAATTTTACTGTTTACAACTATTGCACTTTACATTTGATATTTTACTGTTATTTTATTCTGGACGTTGCTGCTGACCTCTTGGCCAGGTCACCCTTGTAAACGAGGTCTTGATCTCAATGGGTTTTTACCTGGTTAAATAAAGGTTAAATAAAATAAATAAATAAATTCTGCCTTACTTCCGTGTGACGAAACGAAACTGCGGCCGTGTCCACAGTTCGGAGCGTGGTTTGCACACTTGCTCTGCCCTGAGTGCACTCCGCGGACCACATGGTCGTCTGCGAAATGTGACAGGTCTCGCAACTACGGGAAGCAGCCGCCGACTCCATTTTCTCCCGTAGAAGAAGTAGCACGCGGTGCATGCTGGGATATATGAGTGTGTGAAGCGTGCTTTTTCACGCGCTTGGTCCACGCCCCAATTTTTATGGAAACGACTGCGGTCTGCGAACGCGTGTTAACTGTGCATGGGACAAAAAAGAAATGACGCACATGCTCTTCAAACCACGCTCCGAACTGTGCACTCTGGGAATTGGGACACGGCTTCTAATGGCAAAGAAACATGTCTGCGGCGCCATTTGCCCACAAAAATAACAGCAGAAGACCGAAACAGTTCCCCTCCTAATAGTCATTTATTTTCGATGTTGGTAAGGTTGTTTTAGGACCATATCTGTGATCTCTGTGTCTTTGTATTATTCTTTGTCAGAAATAACTCAGTATTCAAAATATTACTCAATTTTAATTACAAAAAGGAAAAATCGCAACTATTTATCGCAACTTTCACTTCCTCCCACAACAAAATCGCAACAAAAACCTTAAAAGCACCGCAACTTTCATCGCAACTTTTTGGAAAAGCTCCCGCAAATTCAGGCATTTTAGCCCGAAACAATCACAAAAAATGCCCGTGAAATCCTGGGGGGTCTGGTTATCATTAGTCTGTCTTTACCTCCAAAGCTCAAAATGCTCTGTTCCGCCTTGTGATGTCATGAAGCAGTAGTTTCCGAGTTAACAGCCACCTTTTACCTTTTCTTCGACAGAGATTGCAATTCCATGGCTGAAATCATCTAAATAATTCTAGTGAAGTTGTACAGAGTTTAAAAACACAGTGGAGAAGGGTGACCATTCGTCCGGATTTCGTCCAGACAGTCCGGTTTTAGAGCTGTCTGTCCGGCCGTCTGTCACGTGTCCTCCTTTTTTTCATTTTGTCCTCCTTTTGGACCCTCATCGGCCACCGTTGCATAAATCGTCATAAATCCTCACCCATTATTTACACTTGCTACTCTGCGATGTTGTGTCGTATGCAAACATTCTGATCCAGCCCGTCAGCCCCTCGTATTGTCCGCTCTCTATCTGCGCTATCAGCCACTCTTTGAGGTGCAACTTGGCTCCTTCTTCCATCTTCATCGCCTTATTACTGTCCCTTAAAATGTTGTTTTCTTTAGTGCCGTGCGTAACAGGTTTCGCTTACGTTTCCTCTCAATGCAGACAGTTAAAATACGTTACAATATTTACATTACGGCTTTCATAATTGCAAATAATATTTTGGGGATTTTGTGCGAATTACACAAATCCAGGTAGTGAGATCTTACCTCTTAAAAGTGAAATGCAGAACTACTAGTTCTGCATTTCTTTCTTCTTTGCCATGGCATATGATGGCAGGGCAAAGACTGTGTTTTTTCAGTGAATTAGTGATGATATTGTTTTTTGTTCATATCATCTTGACCATAATTTGCCACATTTTTCTTTTTGATGGGTGTTCCATGTTAATAAATACATAAGTTGTTTTTCTTGACCAACCCCCCCTCCCCCCCTCCCCAGGGGAAAAAAAACCCAAAAAAACAAGGTGTCCTCACTTTAGGGCCTTTGTCCTCCTTTTTGGACACAAGTGTCCTCCTTTCCTGTTTCATGCCGGTGGTCACCCTACAGTGGAGCACATCTTACATTACCACATAACATCACAAGGTGACAGTATTTTCCGTTTGAGAGAAGAACTCATATGCCTACATATGCAAGGTTTACGTGTTAAACATGGGTGAATGAAACAAAACGGTCAATTTGAGCAGTAAAAATACATGTTGTGCTATACATGGGTGCGTGGTTGGAATGGGGATTTGGTGCCATTGGCTGTTTTTGAGTGACTTGATATTTACGGTAATGACAGCCTTCAGCGCTCTCCTGCCCATAGCCAGCTGGTCTCCTCCCACGGGCCCCAGAGAAAACATAGGGAGCCCGGAGTCCATGCCAGAGTGTTGGAGACTGGTGGTGAGACGATTCAGAGCAGCAGATGATTATGAAACTGGCACTGTTAATTTGAAAGGCCAAATATTTTTACCACTGAAGCAAATGCCTGGCTGTTTCAATATCTAATGATGGTTTCAGCTTTCATTTTGAGTTCATGGGAGTTCGAATTCATTTAGGGGCTTGTTGCTGTGCGTTGGTTCAGTATAGGTAGAGCAGGATAGGCAGGGTAGTGGTAAATTTGGCTAAAGGGCCCATATTATGCTATTTTTCCGATCCATTATAATGTTGTTCCCTCATCAGAACATACCTGGAGTTGTGTTTTGTTTCATTCACACATAAATTAGGCTGAGGTATGTTTTTGATGAGGAAACAACATTATAAAATAGATCAGAAGATTGTGTAATATGGCCATTTTAACTCATTGATGCAAAGAGCTGATCAACCAAGAATTACTATAACCTTTCTATACAGTATACATACAAAATCCTTCACAATTCACAATATTTTCTTTGCAACTTAATCATATATACAGTAATATAAAATGCTGCCTGGTGCCATACATCTGATGTATAATTACTCCGAAATTTCTATAGGGGGCGTCGTCAGAGTTTAAGCAGGCGGTAACCTCCACAGCTGTGGGCTGCAGCCAATTACAGCTCAGATCAGCGCTTCTGTCTGCCAGATGTTCCCCACACAACACATTTGTTCCAATTACTTCCAATTAAAAGTCCCTTCTTGTTTGCCAAAGTCTCTTTTCTAACACAGGAGAAGAACAATGATATAAATGGTGACCTGCACAAAATGATGGGAATGCTGTAAGTTTTTGTTCTATTTTACAAAAACTAATCACCTGAGATGTTATAGTTTTGCCTGGAATGTTCTGCAATATCTATCTCCATGGCAACAAGCAGGTACCACCACTAGGCTAAGTTAAAGGAAAAGTAACGTTTTTTTTTACAATTTGAGCCTTCTTTCGGCAATAAAACAAGTAGTTTTACTCACCCATAGCACTTTGGTGTCATTTTGAGCAGTTTGGTAGAAGTTATGTTGCAGCGTATCCGTTAACTTGAGTGCTCGGGGCATTACTTTGTGGGCTCCAAATAACACAAACTTAAGCACTTTTCAAATCATAGAAGCCCGATGTTTTAGTCTACGATTTTGTTTGAAGCAAAAGTGGCCTGTAATCCGAGATTTAGCCATAGTTTCGAGTAGATGAGGACGCCAGTGCGCATGTCTAATTGCCTTTTTTTCGTGATTTTAGTGCAGACAAAAAATTTGCAGCTTTGTGTTCAAAAAGTGTGTGTGCTGCCTCCTCCGGAGCCACTGCAGTACAATGTGACATCACATAGAACTGCCCTTGGTTAAAAAAAAGGCAATTAGACAATACGATTAAAACACTGTATTGTGGCCATACCTGCCTGTCAAAGCCTGATCCCGTCAGATCTCAGAAGCTCAGCAAGGCAGCGCCTGGTTAGTACTTGGATGGGAGACCACTGGGAATTCCAGGTGCCACAGTGGGGCGCCAGTTGCAAAAAAACTGTCGCTGTGTCCTTAGGCAAGACACTTTACCCACACTGCCTAGTATGAAAGTGGTGTGTGCGTGAGTGTTGGAGGTGGTCGGAGGGGCCGATGGCGCTGATTGGCAGCCTCGCTTCTGTCAGTCTGCCCCAGGGCAGCTGTGGCTACAGAAAGTATTTCACCACCACCAAGTGTGGAGTGAATGAACAATGAAGTGTAAAGCGCTTTGGGCGTCATGAAAGGTGCAATATAAATCCAATGAATTATTATTATTATTATGATTACAGTGGTTCTGATTGCAAATACCGAGCTGCAGGGCAGAGTTTGAAGTGTGGATACCTGTTAGACCAGTCACACTGACCCCCCCCCATCCCCAAGACAAGCTTGAAGACCCCACAACCCCAAGCTGCGGGTCAGATCTGTGGAGAGGACCCTGTTCAGAGTAATCATGATTTTCAAGATATTTTCTTAGCCATACAAACAGTAGATGCAAGAAATGTAATGTCATACTGTGGAACTTTCCAGACAAAGCAATAACATCTTCATGAAGACAAGCAGTAGTGGACCCTCTACCAGAAAATGTGTCTAGTGCACCTTTGCTGAGTAAATTTGTCTTATTTCAGTAGCCAGTAAGTTTTTTTTTTTTTTATTTAAACCTTTATTTAACCAGGGAAATCCCATTGAGATTAAAAACCTCTTTTTCAAGGGAGCCCTGACCTAGAGGCAGCAAAAAGACAATTAAAACACAATTAAAATTACATATAAATTTGTTAAAATTACATATAAATTAGTTAAAACAGGTACAATTTATGGAGGCTGTCTCAAGAGCTCTCAGTCTGGATTTAAAGTCATTCAACGAGATAAATTCCGTTAATTTCCAGTCCTTTTGCAGCTTGTTCCATGTCGAGGGGGCAGACAAGACAAAAGTTAAAGGACACAGGCAGTACTCGAGTTGAGGGGGGATGGGGAGGGGGGGGCATCCCCCCTGTGGGAAAAAATAGTCAAAATCATCCCTCTTCTAAAACGGACATCCCTTCTTCCATCCCTTATGGCATTTTATCAATCAGGCATGAAAATCCCTAATCTTTTGGTGAATTTCGCCGTTTTTAAGTCAAAATGGCCAGTGCCAAGAGCCAATCATAGGCCGAACTGCGCTCCAGCTTCCAATCATGTTGCAGCATAATTACGCACCGATACGCGCTCCCGCCAATCATGACGATTGCCGCTGTTGTGTTTGCACCTGTTCGCCGATCAGCTGTGAGCGAGCCGCGTGAATGTTTACGCGGCATTTCCAAGAGAAGAAGAATCCTTAACTTGCTACGTTAATGCTACGTAAGAAGGAACTCTCGCCTCGAGACACGGGATACGTTCGGGATATGTCCTTTTCTCCGGAGCTCCGGATTATTAAAGACAACACGGCAAACTGTTAGAATGGATCTGACCGCATTCTTATGGGTGAGTCATATTATCAGATTATTTCTGCATCTATTTCGGCACTAAACCAGGACTAAACCAGGACTAAACCAGGACTAAACCAAGACTAAACCAGGACTAAACCAAGACTAAACCAGGTCTAAACCCGGACTAAACCAGGTCCAAACCAGGACTAAGCCAAGACTAAACCAGATCTAAACCGGGTCTAAACAAGGACTAAACCAAGACTAAACCAGGACTAAACCAAAACTAAACCAGGTCCAAACCAAGACTAAGCCAGGACTAAAACAGGTCTAAACCAGGTCTAAACCAGGACTAAACCAGGTTTAAACCAGGTCTAAACCAGGATTAAGCCAGGACTAAAACAGGTCTAAACCAGGTCTAAGCCAGGACTAAGCCAGGACTAAAACAGGTCTAAACCAGGACTAAGCCAGGACTAAACCAGGACTAAACCGGGACTAAACCAGGACTAAATCAGGACTAAACCAAGACTAAATCAGGACTAAGGTGTGTGTGTGTGTGTGTGTGTACGTGTGTGATAACATATATCCTGTGTATTATTGAATTACTGAATGATTATATGGACTTTTTGTTATAAAAGCATTTCCATTTTAACCCCCCCCATTGGGGGGGGGGTTAAATTTCACCATCCCCCCTGGTTTCATTTTACAACTCGACTACTGGACACAGGTATAAAAATGAAGGCTGCATCATTTAGAAAGTTCAGTATATGGAATGTTTGTAGCACATTATTGAGAACAATCACCAAACTTCAAAATAATAATTACGTCCATTAACATAATTATTCTGATTAGTGTCGATTGCCTAAAACAATTATTTTACTTTCTTAACAGCAACCCCAGGGATGCGACATTTATACTTTATTAGCGGGCATGCTAGCTACACAGCATAAGTCTCCTCTGTTGTTCTTCCCACCACGCATAACTCACCACCTCCGCACTATCCGCGTCACTGCCTCAGTTTCATCACAGGGACCATTAAGGTTTCTCATAATCCAATCTAATTTACGGCGGAGATAAATCAAATTGGGCTTGGCTTCCAGGGAACGGGGAATCGCTGTGTTGGCAGGAGCTGTGAGGAGTTAGTGACATGCACAAGATTCTCTGAACCACTTTAAGATGTGTCCAAATTTGGTCATCCTACTTACATGATATTGGGTGTCAGGGGTGATGGATTCCTGGCTCCGCTCTCTATCTAATCCGCCTTCATTGAAAGTAATATTTGTGGAGGCTTCTCTGGTGCAAAGGATCCAGCCAGACCCATATTTCAAGCGATTATTGATTTTACATTTGCATATTGGACGCTCGACCAGGACTGATGTGGGTGAGCTGGGTCAACTTAAATGACCTGCCACAGCAAGGGTGTGCTGGAGCTTTTGCCTGTATTGCCTGTTTATTACCATGGAGATGTTATTGTTTCATCTGGAATGTTTCACAGTACGGCATTAAACCTTTCTTTGTTCATGGAGACCAAACCAGACCAAGTTACAGGTCAGATCTGTGGAGAGGCAACCCCGCTCAAAAGCAGAATACCTGTTTTTCAATGTATTTTTGAACTATAAAACCACCTGCAATTGAATAAATATAAGGCAGAGCTAATGTTATACTGTGTGTGTGTTATTCCAGGCAGAGCAATGACATAACTATAGAAATAAACAGGTGACAGACCCCCAACCAAAAAGTGCACCTTTAAGTTAGTTCAGACATGGAGAACTACAATAAATTATTTCTTTACACTTGTAATACTGACTTAAAGGAAAAGTAAAGTTTTTTACAATCTGAGCCTTATTTCGGTAATAAAACAAGTTGTTTTACTCACCCATAGCACTTTGGTGTCATATGGAGCACTTCCAGAGATGTTTTAGATTAGCATTAACGCCGTTAGCCTAGCGCCACTTATAGCCATAGCTCGGGGCATTCCCCAAGCATGTAATATGCCCCGTGCGGGCTCCAAATAACACAAACTTTAGCACTTTTCAAATCATAGAAGCTCGATGTCTTAGTCTACGATTCCGTGTGGTCAAAAGTGGCCTGTAATCCGAGATTTAGCCATAGTTTCGAGTAGATGAGGAGGCCAGTGCGCATGTGCGGACTGTGCTCTCAGCTCCCGGGACCCAAACATGGAACGCAAAGCTGTAAACTATATTACATGCTCGGGGAATGCCCTGAGCTATGGCTATAAGTCGCGCTAGGCTAACGGCGTTAACCCTAACCCTAACCCTAACGGCGTTAGCCTAACGCTAATCTAAAACATCTCTGGAAGTGCTCCATATGACACCAAAGTGCTATGGGTGAGTAAAACAACTTGTTTTATTACAGAAATAAGGCTCAAATTGTAAAAAATGTTACTTTTCCTTTAAAGGGCCCCTGTCACACTACTTTCTGATCTATGTCAAAATGATGTTTCCTCATTACAAAAAGACCGGGAGGAGGAGGAGGAGAAGAAGAAGAAAACTACCATTACATGACATCACAAGGTGGAACAGGGCGTTTGGAGCTTTGGAGATGTAGGGACTGTTCCGATACTGATGTCAATACTATATAGTATAGTACTAGTACTATACTATACTAGTATTTGCCAATATCCGATATAAACGATACTAGTGTAGGAACTGTTTTTTTCTCAAAAACTTACAGAATTGATCCAGTTGTGTTATGCAAGTGTTATTTATCCTCTAAGTCCTGAATAGCTTTGTATAAATTAAAGTGTGAACATTGTGAGACATCCAGGCACACATCAGTCTCATTACATTCCATAAAATGCCCAACCAGGATATCAGCTGGACCGTTATCATGGAGCTGATACCTGATGTAGCAACATTTTCTGGCGTGGCACTGATATTCGATACCAGTATCAGTATCTGTGCATCTCTACTTTCTAGTTCAGTCTTTTTTCTTCTTTTTTTTTTTTTTTTTTGTGTAAGCCGTTTTGTCTGGAATATTAACTTCACTAATGTGCCCGTGACTCCCTCTTCTCTCTTTTGGCCGTAGCTGCTACCCCCTCTGCACAGACCATGGAGAAGTTATGCTCTTCAATAACCTTTTATAGACACGGGGTACTAGAGGCAGCTTTGGAAATGAAGCGATGAGCCCTGAGTCCAGAAGTGAACTGTCATCATTTTGGACTTTGAAGGGCAGACAAAATGTGCTTCAATAACAATATAGACAGAGCTGACTGGCTTTTGGCAACATGCACATCAGATATAATTCAATGGAAATGTATGCAGATACCTTTAAAGGTCCCATGGCATGAAATGTTCACTTTCTGAGGTTTTTGAACGTTAATGTGAGCTCCCCTACCCTGTTTAGCCCCCCCCCATGGTTAAAAGTTGTGAAATGTCTAAACTGAGCATTTGCGATCCTTTTCTGCGTTACAAAAAATCGGAGCTCAAACGGGCGAGTTTGAACAAGGCACCTTATTGACGTCAGATTGAAAAAAGAAATGCAAATGCAGTTCCACCCCCGTCTGTCTGTACTCAGCGTCTCTGTAAATCACGCCCAGAGAGTTTGGACTGCGAATGCGCTAGGCAATGCAAAATGCATTTTTTTATTTGCCTGGAGGCACGTCCGAGTGTTTCTAGGCTCGGAAGTCCTTTATCTGAGCCTCTGGACCTTTGAACAGCAGTGGTTTAATTTTATTTTCTGTGGAAATGTGTTTATTTTTCAATGGAACGCTTCTAATCTCTCCCCCCGTGCAAAAACACGGAAATGGATCAAAGAGCGCACAGAGCCGACAGCGGAGAGTTTGGCCACGCCCCCACCTTCTACTATTGGCCATCTCTTTTCTCCTCAAGCAACAACGCCCATTATGGCCTGTTCAGAGAGAGAAAAAATACTCTTTCTCATCTTATCTCTGTTTCTCATGCACTGAGTGTTGATTTTGAAGAAGGATTCATTTACAGTATTAGGGAACCATTAAGGAGCCATATAAAAGCATCAAGAAGTACCATGTCATGGGACCTTTAAAGCCCCAGTGTGTAGGATTCGTGGCGCATAGGTGGATGGTGCTATTGCACTTTCTGTTTTAGCTACGGCAGACCTCGAGGGTCACCCGGGCGCGCCGTAACGCGGACAGCTCTCGTACCCGCGCACGAGCCGCGCGCCGCTACTGTATAAATAAAACGCGGTCCCATCTTTTTTTTTTTCTTTTCTCATGAAAACACACATTCCCGATCATGTACCATGACACTCTACACATCAAATGAAACCTTACAGTCTCCTCTTTTTGACGATGCAATTCATTTCCCGGCACAACAATCACTCCCCGAGCACATGGAGCTTTTATACGGAAAAGCACAAAACGAGGTTAGCTTACCTTAGAATGCTTTGCACAGGTCAAACTCTGTATTTCACCATAAACTTGCTCTCAATTTGTCCATAAGGATCCAGCGAATAAAATCCAGTAAAACAATTTAGTCCAAAACACGTGTTAGATCCATTACGACGTCTATATCTAAGTCCAAAAGAATACTTTGATTTCATGATGGAAGTGAAAAGGCTTGGAAAACAATGTATTTTTGAATGGGTATCTTCAATTTCAGTAATTAACGGGTAAAAATCTTACACACTGTCCCTTTAAGGTCAAATATTACACAAAACTGACTCTTGTGAGCTTTAAGCCATCTTATAATGTTGATAAAATGTTTTATTTCATTCACACAGGTCTGAGTAATCCTTTATTATTAGTCTGTCTAAATCTCCAAAGCTTAAAATGCTCTGTTCTACCTTGTGATGTCATGAACTGGTAGTTTTCCAGCTACCTTTTACTTTTACTTCAGAAGAGATTGGCAATCCTAAGGCTGAAATGATGCAAATAATTCCAGTAAAGGTGTATGGAGTTTCAAAACACAGTGGAGCATTTTCTGTATTACCACATGACATCACAAGGCGGAACAGAGAGCGAACAGAGAAGAACTCGGCCTAAATATGTAGGGTTTGTGTGTTAAACATGTGTAAATGAAACAAAACACAACTCCAGATATGTTTTTGATGAGGAAATAACATTATAACATAGATCAGAAAATAGTTTAATATGTAACTTTTTAGTGGAGTTGAGTAACAGAGTAGTGCTTTCAGTTAACATCACACTTCCAAACATTTTTTATTTATTTAATTGAAATGTTGACGACACCAGCTGCAAAGTATCAACTTCCATAGAATTACGCAGGTGACGTCCCACTTCTAGAAAGTTACATACTGTACCTTTTAAATGTAAAGTATGAGTTGTTTTTGATAATACATATTTCAGTTGCAGTTACACACAAAATCTGGTGTTCCAATCACTTCCATGACCACAGCTGAGTAAAATCAAGCACCTCGGCCTGGAGAGTGTTTCTACAAACATTTGTGAAAGAATCAGGAGAATTCCAGCAGCTAAACCCTGTGCATCAAGTCCAGTTCTGCAATTTCCTCACTCCTAAATATTCCACAGTCAACTGTCAGTGATATTATAACAAAGTGGAAGTGACAGCAACTCAGCCATGAAGTGGCAGGCCACGTAAACTGACAGGGCGGGGTCAGCGGATGCTGAGGTGCATAGTGTGCAGAGGTCTCCAACTTTCTGCAGAGTCAATCGGTACAGACGTCCAAACTTCAGATTAGATTAAGAACAGTGTGTAGAGAGCTTCATGGAATGGGTTTCCATGGCTGAGCAGCTGCATCCAAGTCATACATCATCAAGTGCAATGCAAAGCGCCAGATGCAGTGATGTAAAGTACGCCGCCACTGGATTATACCCATTCTCTGGAGTGATGAATTGCTCTTCTTCATCTGGCAATCTGATGTAAGAGTCTGGGTTTGGCGGTTGCCAGGAAAACAGTACTTGTCAGACTGCATGGTGCTAAGTGTAAAGTTTGGTGGAGGGGGGATTATGGTGTGGGGTTGTTTTTCAGGCGCTGGGCTTGGACCCTTAGTTCCAGTGAAAGGAACTCTGAATGTTTCAGTATACCAAGATATTTTGGACAATTCCATGCTCCCAATTTTGTGGGAACAATTTGGATATGGCCCCTTCCTCTTCAACATGACTGTGCACCAGTGAACAAAGCAAGGTCCATAGAGACATGGATGAGAGAGTTTGGTGTGGATGGACTAGACTGACCTGCACAGAGTCCTGACCTCAACCCAACAGAACAACTTTGGTATGAATTAGACTGGAGACTGAGAGCCAGGACTTCTCGTCCAACATCAGTGTGTGACCTCACCAATGTGCTTCTGGAAGAGCACAAAAATTAATTCCCATAAACCTTGTGGACAGCCTTCCAAGAAGAATTGAAGCTGTTATAGCTGCAATGAGATGTCATATCAAACCCTATGGATTAAAAAAGGGATGTCACTTAAGTTCATATGAGAGTCAAGGCAGGTGAGCGAATACTTTTGGCAATATAATGTATAATTCCACTGGACCTAGAGTATAATGCATCCACTATTCTTCTGGACATTTATAATGTACTAAAGAAGCCACTTTTAATGCTCTGTAGTTTATTAAAGCTTTTAGATCATATTCATCTTTATATTACTCTGAAGAAGAAAGAAAAAATTGTAGAGTAAGATGTCCTTGCTTTGTTGGCAGGAGGTGCTGCTGGTCTGAGATATAATCGCTTCAACTCCAAAGCAGTTGTTGATAGTGGTTGAGTCTTTTTCGGTTTGTTTTGCAGTAAAAATTGACGTAGGGTCTTTCAGCACATGCACTCACTCTAGACCAGAGTGAATCAATAGCACCACGTAAAACTGAATCGACCGCAGATGTCACAAACTCATCGAGAATTTAGATATTGTGAAAGCATCGTTATAAGTATTGAGCAGTATCAAACCAGCAGCAGGGTTTAATTATGAGAGAAAAAAATGACTAATATTGTTTACACTGTGAATTAATGTAAACATGTACTTCAAGGTGCACCATGTAACTTTTTGGTTGGGTGTCTGTCACCTGCTTGTTTCTATGGATATGTCATTGCTCTGCCTGGGATGTTCAACAATATTATCTTTAATATAATAATCTTTACAATTATCTTGTAGTTATTCAATTACAGGTGTTTTTCCTTCTTAAAACTACAGCAAACACATGTATGCTTATTGAGACCGGGTCCACTTCTCCACAGATCTGACCTGTAACTTGGCCTTGTGACAGAGGTGGGACAAAGTCATTGCTGGGCAAGTCCCAAGTAAGTCTTAG
Organism: Paratrypauchen microcephalus; assembly: GCA_036785185.1. Classification (NCBI taxonomy): domain Eukaryota; kingdom Metazoa; phylum Chordata; class Actinopteri; order Gobiiformes; family Gobiidae; genus Paratrypauchen; species Paratrypauchen microcephalus. The sequence continues at coordinate 2,624,478 of JAVJIX010000104.1, read as the reverse complement.
TCTTTTGCACTCAAGTCCGAGTGAAGTCCCGAGTCAAGAGTATCCAAGTGCCGAGTCAAGTCCGAAGTCAAAGCTCACAAGTCTCAAGTCGAGTCCAAAGTCCTAGCATTTTAGTTTCGAGTCATTTCGAGTCCCCTTTACAAAGAAATAAAATTTCTACAAATCATATAATGTCTGCAAGATCTGTATTCATTTTACCTTTTTACACCATATCAAATAACATTAGAAAAGCTTCAGGTGCCGAACAAAATTGGACGTTGTGGAAGCTCCGTCTGTAATCTTTGACCTGCACGTTCTGCATATTGCCGTTCGTTTTTTGTTGACAACTTCGTAGTTTTTATAACCAAACGAAATCACCTTCGGCATCATTTTGCAAACTGGCGCGTGGATGCTTGTTTCCGCATCATTTGTTGTGCAATTTGCCTTGGATGCGGTTGAATGAAGCAACGTAGATCTACTGTGATTGGATGTTGTAGAAGCCGCGCGCACATGCTCTTTGCATACATTTTCGCAGATTCACAAGTACAACGAGTGCGGTCCTTATCAACATACTTTTAGAGTTTTTTTTTTCATTGGACGTAGCAAGTCATCACAAGTCAAAAGGCCTAAGTCCAAGTGAAGTCACGAGTTATTGATATTGAAGTCCAAGTCGAGTTGCAAGTGCTTGTACATTTTGTCGAGTCGAGTCTAAAGTTATCAAATTCATGACTCGAGTCTGACTCGAGTCGAAGTCACATAACTCGAGTCCACACCTCTGCCTTGTGATGTGGCCTACCTGTCTCCATGGAGATAGTTCAATTAAATGCCATACTCTACAACATTCCAGGAAAAAAACAACATGGAGTCAAGCAGATGGCATACCCTCTATCAGAAAAGTTATATTGTACACCTTTAACATGTACCGTTTAAAGCAAACCAACAAATCAAGGGTTTTATATTCTAACACCAGTCACCATTTGTATAACTGTACGACATCAGGCTATATCAACTAAAGACCATTGATTAGACAACTACAACGGGAGGTGGCTCTAAAAACTATTACGTAACTCTATGTATCTGATCTAACCTGCACGTACAAGACTACCACGGCATAGTTCATGTAAAAAGAATATATTTTGTATATTGCTACGGAACAGTGTATTTTAAAGAGAGAGTAAATGTGGAAATCATGAATTTATTCTGCCCTTTTGCATCTAAATACTAAATCTCCTGTTACCTCACTCATTAACTTCTCCATATAATAATAATAATAATAAACATCATCACTGGATTAATCGACTAAACAATCTCATCTGAAGGCCTTACCTGAGCCCGTACAGCACTGTGCCGTCCGGATGCAGCCGAATCATCCTGTTCTTCACCGTCACTCCATGCACAAAGGACTTCTTGTCATTGAGGAAGTACGTGTCCGGGACCCACAGCTGGTCAGCTACGCGGTTATCCAGTGTCAGGTTCAGGGGGATCTCCGAGTAGGACAGCCGCTTGTCCCTCCACGCCTGCTGGAAGTACATGGTCAACGTATAGTCCTGGAGGGAGAAGACAAGGGGCAGAGGAGAAGAAGAAGAGAGTGATTGTTACCCAAAAGGCAAGAATTCTGTCAATATAAATGCTCTTCCCATTGTGCATTGTTTGGTAAAAGCTGCTAAATAAGAAAAGAATCAAGACTTTTTTTTCCTTTAATTTCTGCACAGAAAGGGTCATTTTAGTTGGAAGTACAAAAGGTGAGATGCTTTGTGCTCTTAAATTTTCACTTTCTGAGGTTTTTGAACGTTAATGTGAGCTCCCCTACCCTGTTTAGCCCCCCCCATGGTTAAAAGTTGCGAAATGTCTAAACTGAGCATTTGCGATCCTTTTCTGCGTTACAAAAAATCGGAGCTCAAACAGGCAATTTTGAACAAGGCACCTTATTGGCGTCAGCTCGAAAAAAGAAATGCAAATGCAGTTCCACCCCCGTCTGTCTGTACTCAGCGTCTCTGTAAATCACGCCCAGAGAGTTTGGACTGCGAATGCGCTAGGCAATGCGAAATGCGTTTTTTTATGTGCCTGGAGGCACGTCCGAGTGTTTCTAGGCTCGGAAGTCCTTTATCTGAGCCTCTGGACCTTTGAACAGCAGTGGTTTAATTTTATTTTATGTGGAAATGTGTTTATTTTTCAATGGAACGCTTCTCATCTCTTTTCCGTGGAAACGTGGAAATGGATCAGAGAGCGCACAGCTGAGAGCTGAGAGCGGAGAGTTTGGCCACGCCCCCACCCTCTACTATAGGCCATCTCTTTTCTCCTCATTTACATTCAAGCAACAACGCCCATTATGGAGTGTTCAGAGAGAGAAAAATTACTCTTTCTCATCTTATCTCTGTTTCTGAGTGTTGATTTTGAAGAAGGATTCATTTACAGTATTAGGGAACCATTAAGGAGCCATATAAAAGCATCAAGAAGTACCATGTCATGGGATCTTTAAACAAGTCTCTCACACATAAAATTATAGCTTTTCAGTTCATCACTTTTACCTTTTTGGTGAGAAACAAAATAGGACCATGCATGCTCAAATTGATCACAGGTTATTGAAAAGGTGTGGTTTAAATCCATTTTGTATTTTTTCTAGAGTTTTCAGACCACCTTAAAACTTTTTTGCCACTGTTTGCCAATGTGCGCATCACCATGGTAACTGCTGAACATTCTGTCATAGGCCTACATGTAGAACAACATCAGTAATCTATTCATTTCAGCTAGTCATTCTCGCAGGGTGTATCTAATACAGAAGCTACTGACAGATGGGAATGGAACAAGATCTTGGGCTAGAAAATCTCGGGAGACAAAAGTGCACACATCCCGAAAATGATTTTTCTGCATTTTTTCTTTTTACATTTGGATACAACAAAAAATAGGTTCTGGTGCGTTACATTTCTTGAGAAGCTGTAGTTACAATAACCACAATTAGAGTAAATCAGAAATGTCAAGATCAAAGTTGTGAACCCAATTACACATCATGTCATCCTTAAAGGAAAAGTAACATTTTTTACAATCTGAGCCTTATTTCGGTAATAAAACAAGTTGTTTTACTCACCCATAGCACTTTGGTGTCATATGGAGCATTTCCGGAGATGTTTCAGATTAGCGTTAGGCTAACGCCGTTAGCCTAGCGCAACTTCTAGCCATAGCTCGGGGCATCTAATATATTTCCCAAGCATGTAATATGCCCGGTGCGGGCTCCAAATAACACAAACTTTAGCACTTTTCAAATCATAGAAGCCCGATGTCTTTAGTCTATGATTTTGTGTGGTCAAAAGTGGCCTGTAATCCGAGATTTAGCCATAGTTTCGAGTAGATGAGGAGGCCAGTGCACATGTGTGGACTGTGCTCTCAGCTCCCGGGACCCAAACATGAAACGCAAAGCTGTTTTGTGCTTTTCTGTATAAAAGCCCCATGTGCTCAGGGAGTGATTGTTGTGCAGGGAAATGAATTGCGTAGACTAAGACATCGGGCTTCATTTGATTTGAAAAGTGCTAAAGTTTGTGTGTTTTCATGAGAAAAGAAAAAAAAAACAGTGAACGGGAGACCGCGTTTTATTAATACCGTTGTTGTCGGCTCGCAGCGCCGGGTGCGCGCCGGGTGCGCACGGGTACGCGAGCTGTCCGCTACTGCGCGCCCGGGTGACCCTCGAGGTCTGCCGTAGCTAAAACAGGAAGTGCCATAGCCACTATCCACCTATGCGCCACGAATCCTACACACTGGACCTTTAAGTCCCGTCTCGTTCTCGTGGAACTTGTGTCTTATCTTGTGGTAATTGTACCTTATCTCACCCCCACTGATGGTCACCTTTTTTCAACCAAAGTTACTAAAAGTCATAGAAAACCAACTGCCGGACACTATCCCAGACACTGTCATGGTGCAAATCACAGAATCAGAAACAAGCTTAGTGACGTAGTGGGCAGGGCTAAAAGTTCTAAAAATAAAACATGTTCCCGTCAAAAGTATTGTGATACGTCTAAACCTGGAGACGTCTAAACTAGAATATTTCAATAAAAAAAACATGATATTTTGTTCTTTCCGCCCACTCAAACTGTGACTTTCAATTCGATTTTGATGCATCACACAACCTTAAGTAGTTGTAGTAAAACTTGTGTTCGTAGTAGTTCTGTTACTGACTTTTTAATCATAGCACATGAATAATGGTTCAGTTTCAGGAGCAGACAGAGAGGAAAAAGAAGCGACATTCCCCACAAAGCTGCTATTTTTGGTTCTGAACTTTAAAACTAGACATGAAGACATGAAGTCCACTAGAAAAGCAAATGGGAAATACTCTCAAAGTACAAAGCGACTGGGGATTCCTTTTTTGTAGAAACACGAGGTTAGAACAAATTGTGGAAAAGGGACAGATGGCGAGCTGAAAGAATGGCATCTCAGGACGGGTGATGTATGGTTATGGGCATAGATTGGGCCGGGTTTGCGTTCATGTTCATGTGCAGAGGAGAGAAGAAGTCACATTCTCCACACAAATGAAACTATCCGCCGGGCATTTTACAAAATCTGTCTCACAAACTCGCACCGATATGCTCTATTTGCTTTGACAGTGTTCCGTAGATTAGATTTGGGATTGGGCTCACATGTACATCTTCTAAATGGGCAGAGTCGTAGTACACTTTTCCACCTCCATACAAGCACTCAAGGGATTTTCCATTTAAATTCACAATCTGGCTCAGTCATTCAAGATAAGATTGTAGAGTGGATAGACCGATGACACAATAGCAGGACAAGAATCAGTTTCATGAAAGTCTCCAGCACACAGCAACACCAAAGCCGCGACAGAAAAAGTTACAGTGTGCAACAACAAAACTAGCAAACAACCACATAATAAAAATGTCTTAAAGGAAAAGTAACGTTTATTTACAATTTGAGCCTTATTTCAGTAATAAAACAAGTTGTTTTACTCACCCATAGCACTTTGGTGTCATATGGAGCACTTCAGGAGATGTTTTAGATTAGCGTTAGCCTAGCGCGACTTCTAGCCATAGCTCGGGGCATATAATATATTCCCCAAGCATGTAATATGCCCCGTGCGGGCTCCAAATAACCCAAACTTTAGCACTTTTCAAATCATAGAAGCCCGATGTCTTAGTCTACGATTTTGTTTGAAGCAAAAGTGGCCTGTAATCCGAGATTTATCCATAGTTTACAGCTTTGCGTTTCATGTTTGGGTCCCGGGAGCTGAGAGCACAGTCCGCACATGCGCACTGGCGTCCTCATCTACTCGAAACTATGGCTAAATCTCGGATTACAGGCCACTTTTGCTTCAAACGAAATCATAGATTAAGATATCGGGCTTCTATGATTTGAAAAGTGCTAAAGTTTGTGTTATTTGGAGACCGCAAAGTAATGCCCCGAGCACTCATGCTAACGGATACGCTACAACATAACTTCTACGAAACTGCTCAAAATGACACCAAAGTGCTATGGGTGAGTAAAACAACTTGTTTTATTGACGAAAGAAGATTGTAAAAAAACTTAACTTTTCCTTTAAAGAACAGTGTGCTTTTATTGTGCTTGTGTCTGTCTTTATAATCTATGACACCTGTGGATTATTATGTAATAATTTGCACATTTTAAAGCACAATATTAATATAAAATGAAGGAAACGCCACTGTAAATGTCATCACAAAAAAGAGTCAGCACCTCCAATGGAAACTGCAGATTAAGCAAGCGAGTAGTGATTTAAAAAAAATAAAGAAAGAAAGAAATGAATTTAAAATGACTATGCAATACTGCTGAATCCCACACATATCACTTATTAAGAAAATTAAATTGGAGAAACAGTGAGTACAGAGTAATGGGTGTGTGCCGGTGGCGGTGAAAATGGGTTGAGAAGCAATATGGCATCTTGAAAATAAGAGATTAGCTCTGAAAAGTTATTTTGCAGAATAGGACTGCTTTGAATATAATGTTATCACATTAACATTGTTGTGGGCCACACCATTTATGTTTGTTGCCAAATGCAACAAACATTAACAACACCCACTGTACCGCTAACCAATCTCCAAATTCATGTTTGTATTTGAATGCCTCTTTATTGCACTACATCTGTCCAATAATGTGCATTGTCCTATCAGAATAAACAATCAGAATAAATAGTAATTTGATGATCCATCATTTGCAAATAAGTCTTACAGTCAGATGCTGTAGTAGCATCACACATTTTAAATATGAGCACATTTTACAGTTACTTTTTAGTAAATGATTCACGTACTTCACATTAATTTGTTATAAAGTGCAATCAACAACTCAACATTTTGAGTTTGAGTTTAAAGGAAAAGTAACGTTTTTTACAATTTGAGCCTTATTTCGGTAATAAAACAAGTTGTTTTACTCACCCATAGCACTTTGGTGTCATATGGAGCACTTCCGGAGATGTTTTAGATTAGCGTTAGGCTAACGCCGTTAGGCTAACGCCGTTAGCCTAGCTTGACTTATAGCCATAGCTCGGGGCATACCCCGAGCATGTAATATGCCCCGTGCGGGCTCCAAATAACACAAACTTTAGCACTTTTCAAATCATAGAAGCCCGATGTCTTAGTCTACGATTTCATTTGAAGCAAAAGTGGCCTGTAATCCGAGATTTATCCATAGTTTACAGCTTTGCGTTCCATGTTTGGGTCCCGGGAGCTGAGAGCACAGTCCGCACATGCACACTGGCCTCCTCATCTACTCGAAACTATGGCTAAATCTCGGATTACAGGCCACTTTTGACCACACGAAATTGTAGACTAAGACATTGAGCTTCTATGATTTGAAAAGTGCTAAAGTTTGTGTTATTTGGAGCCCGCACGGGGCATATTACATGCTCGGGGAATGCCCCGAGCTATGGCTATAAATCGCGCTAGGCTAACGGCGTTAGCCTAACGCTAATCTAAAACATCTCCGGAAATGCTCCATATGACACCAAAGTGCTATGGGTGAGTAAAACAACTTGTTTTATTACCGAAATAAGGCTCAGATTGTAAAAAACGTTACTTTTCCTTTAAAGGTCTACATTACTTGAAAATGACTCCTGTGAGCCTTTAGCCATGTTAGAACATTATTAATTTCTCAAACATACTCAGAGTTGTCTTTTGTTTCATTCACACATGTTTGAGGATCCCTTTGTTATTAGTCTGTCTACATCTCCAAACACGTGTGTTAAACATGTGTGAATGAAACAAAACACAACTCCAGGTCTGTTTGTGGTCAGAAAACAGCATAATATGGGGCTTTTAAATAAAACTGCTTTGCTTTGAACAGTAAAGTATGACACAACAGAGAAACACAAAATGTAAAAGTCAAATTATACATTATCAACCAAAAACTTAACGAAAAGCAAAAGAGGACATGGGCATGTAGAAAGGTAAACCAGAAATAATGCACACAACATAAACGTAGCATTAGAGGCTGTTACACAACTACGATCTAATGTTGTTGTAAAAAGCAAAGCAGCAAAGTTAGCACTTTGTTAACCAGCAAACTCCAAAGGGACATTCGATGATAGGCTATGAGGGTGTCTTGCCTAAAAAGTGACTTTATTTATCTCACACTAGAGAAATTCTTCTCTGCATTTAACCCCTCCTGTTATTAGGAGCAGTGGGCAGCACATTCCTGCGCCCGGGGACCATCTCCATGATCTTCTTGCTTCGGTTTGGTCAGGACAGCTAGAGGATTTTACCTATGGTGCATGTTTTGGGTTGATGGGGGAAACCGGAGTGCCCGGAGTACCCAGACACGGGGAGAACATGCAAACTCCACACAGAAAGGCTCGGGCGACCTGGGGATCGGACCCGGAACCTTCTTGCTGTGAAGCATGAGTGCTAGCCACTGTAGCAGCTTCCAAGACCTGACCATATCAGGCATTGACAAGCAGGTATAGCCTCAGTTACATTTACATGAATCAAGTTCACTTACCTGACTAACCTTTTAATAAAATTAATTTTATTTATTTATTTATTTATTTATTTATTTATTTATTTATTTATTTATTTATTTATTTATTTATTTATTTATTTATTTATTTATTTATTTATTTATTTATTTATTTCAGACACCATACCATTCAGACTCTTCCTACTGTGAGTAAAGGACACAAGTTTCTGTTGACAATATCACATTTTTGTAGATTTTCTAACATCACTTAGTTTTATTTTTGAAGTTTCGCTTACTTATACTTTGGTAGTTATTTCCCCAAACCTCCTTTCACTCTTACATGAGTAGCATCTTGAACCACACTAGCTCAGTGTTTGTCCACTGATCCAAAGGTTCAAATCCCACTCTTAATTGAGCGGTCAGATCCACTGACCCACAGGTGTGATTCCAGCTCCCACAGATAAAATCGCCATTGTGTCCTTGGGCAAGACACTTAACCCACCTTGCCCCCAGTGTCTGCATACACTGGTGTGTGAATGGGTGATTGGTTCCTTGTTGAAGTTGGAAAAGTGCTATATAAAAATGTATTACCACTGCCTTGCACTTGAGTAATAATACAGTATGTTGAAGTAAGTAGAGTTGAAGTAACTCTACCGTATTTGGCTCTACCCACCTCTGCTTAAAGGAAAAGTAACGTTTTTTACAATCTGAGCCTTATTTCGGTAATAAAACAAGTTGTTTTACTCACCCATAGCACTTTGGTGTCATATGCAGCACTTCCAGAGATGTTTTAGATTTGCGATCTCCATCATGTGAGTTCTCGGGGCATTACTTTGCGGTCTCCAAATAACACAAACTTTAGCACTTTTCAAATCATAGAAGCCCGATGTCTTAGTCTACGATTTCGTGTGGTCAAAAGTGGCCTGTAATCTGAGATTTAGCCATAGTTTCGAGTAGATGAGGAGGCCAGTGCGCATGTGCGGACTGTGCTCTCAGCTCCCGGGACCCAAACATGAAACGCAAAGCTGTAAACTATGGATAAATCTCGGATTACAGGCCACTTTTGCTTCAAACGAAATCGTAGACTAAGACATCGGGCTTCTATGATTTGAAAAGTGCTAAAGTTTGTGTTATTTGGAGCCCGCACGGGGCATATTACATGCTTGGGGAATATATTATATGCCCCGAGCTATGGCTAGAAGTCGCGCTAGGCTAACGCTAATCTAAAACATCTCTGGAAGTGCTCCATATGACACCAAAGTGCTATGGGTGAGTAAAACAACTTGTTTTATTACCGAAATAAGGCTCAAATTGTAAAAAAAAACAACAACCTTACTTTTCCTTTAAAACAATAACTCATGACTTATAATCACTGGTATAGTCTTGAACCAGCACAATCTGTTCCATGATCTATCATTTTAAGGAACAAAAATTATAGAGAATGTATGGACGAAAATGCCAGAGCCAGCCATTAATGAACAAAAAACAAAATGTGTCCTTGCGTAAACTCTCTCAAATCCCAAATCTCTTTCATTTCAAGAGATACAATAACCTGCCTCAACTTCACACACCCCAATCTCCCGCCACTTAACATGTTTAATTACATAGATGTAATCAGACTCAACTTGTTGGCGCTATAATTGAGGCCAGCTCGGCTCTTCTGCACATGCTCAGTCGGCCCTCTCTCCTCTCCTCTGCTTATGTAACAGTTAGACTCTTGCCTGGTTCCTGGCCCGCTGCACTTGTGTGCACGTGTTGGTGGAGGCTACAGAGATGCTTGTTGCCATGGCGGTGGAGCTAAACTATTTTCTACACACTCATCATTACATACCATCAGAGAGGAAGCGTTGGCTGCAATGTACTGAGTAGCGGGGGGCTCTCGGATGGTGCATTTGTACACACACGGCAGCGCGCACTGGCGATTTGCTGATTAGAAAATAAATAAAATGTGGGATCTGAAAATGCTATCTCCAGCTCGTTATCGGCTGTGGAAAATATTTCGTTTTCGGGCATATGACTAGGTTAGAGATAGCAAATCAACATGTATTACACTTTATGTTCTTAGGGTCTTATATTATACAAAATGGACTCTTGTATACTCTCTTAAAGGGACAGTGTGTAAGATTTTTACCCGTTAATTACTGAAATTGAAGATACCCATTCAAAAATACATTGTTTTCCAAGCCTTTTCACTTCCATCATGAAATCAAAGTATTCTTTTGGACTTAGATATTGTCACATAAAAGGGGGATCTTCCCCATGCAGAGGCAGCCATTTTGAATACGAGAGCCGCAGAAGGACATTTGGGCTCCGCCTTCGCCTTCGGCAAGACTCGTGGTTTTGGGTAAACAACACAAGCATGCTGCCGGATCAGACGTCGTAATGGATCTAACACGTGTTTTGGACTAAATTGTTTTACTGGATTTTATTCGCTGGATCCTTACGGACAAATTGAGAGCAAGTTTATGGTGAAATGCTGAGTTTGACTTGGGCAGAGCCTTCAAAGGTAAGCTTTGTGCTTTTCCGTTTTGTGCTTTTCCGTATAAAAGCCCCATGTGCTCGGGGAGTGATTGTTGTGCCGGGAAATGAATTGCATAGTCAAAAAGAGGAGACTGTAAGGTTTCATTTGATGTGTAGAGTGTCATGGTACATGATCGGGAATGTGTGTTTTCATGAGAAAAGAAAAAAAAAAAGTGAACGGGACCGCGTTTTATTTATACAGTAGTGGCGCGCGGTTCTTGCGCGGGTACGAGAGCTGTCCGCGTTACGGCGCGCCCGGGTGACCCTCGAGGTCTGCCGTAGCTAAAACAGAAAGTGCAATAGCACCATCCACCTATGGGTCACGAATCCTACACACTGGGGCTTTAAGTTTGAAGCTTTTCATATGAATCTGACCCTACTTTTCCCCATATTTCCACACATTTTAAACTTCAAGGATCATAATGGGGTTAATCCAGCACTTACAAAATATCCATGTGTTGTGTGACTTATACCTGGCAGTGCGGATTACACAGGCTTTCCAATTGTTTCCTAGATTGAATAGGAGACTGCCTTCTGTACTGTGAATTGCATTACTTGTCACAGCCGCACTGAAAATAATCCTCACTTATACAAAACCTCTGTCATCCTGCCAACCACATACATACAGCCTGACTATATGAAAGGGAGATACTTTAAAAGAGAAGAGGAGAAATTGACAATTGTATTGCTGCTATTTTTATTGAAACCTATGAATGACGCCATTGTCGTCCCCCGAGCAAGTATTACTGTGTTCGAGATAAGACAGCTACATTGTGCGTTTTCTATTCTTCGCACGTGGGAGGTAGAGGTTTTCACGCAATAGAAAACCTTGTCATAACAGCAGCCATAATGACCATCAATGCACAAATGTAGCAGATAAATTGCCGTCAAGAGAAAATAATGAAAGAAAAGAAGATAAGGGAGAGGGCAATTTGTGCAGTGGTGGAAGAAGTACTTACTTTTGTTACTTAAAGGGATATGCCACCCCCAGGTCAAATTTGGGCATCTCCCCACAGTCCAGAGACTAAAATAAGTGGTGGAAAGCGTTTTCCTGCTCACCCAGCCATTGTCCAAGTCTGTCGCCACTGACCGCCGCGGTATCTGCAGCTACTCCGCCTTAGACTGGAGTCTAACGGCGCCAGAGAAAGATTTCGGCCAAAAGGAATTGATTTGCTCGATGCGTTTCCCAATTACTTTCTGTGTAGTGCGCATTCATATCGAGTGCAAATAAATGTGCAAATCAACACGGAGAGCTTGACTTGGTCATTTTGGGTGGGAACTATTTTTTAGTGCAGAAAAACACAGACGAAGCACACACCACGCTGCGTAACAGGGGAACTCCCTTCCTGGTGCGTAACAGGGATTCCCCTGTCAGCGTGGTGTGTGCTTCGGCTCTGTTTTTCCGCACTGAAAAATAGTTCCCACCCAAAATGACCAAGTCAAGCTCTCCGTGTTGATTTGTACATTTATTTGCACTCGATATGAATGCGCACTACACAGAAAGTAATTGGGAAACGCATCGAGCAAATTAATTCCTTTTGGCCGAAATCTTTCTCTGGCGCCGTTAGACTCCAGTCTAACGCGGAGGAGCAGCGGATACCGCGGCGGTCAGTGCTGACAGACTCGGACAATGGCTGGGTGACCAGGAAAACGCTTTCCATTACTTATTTTAGTCTCTGGACTGTGGGGAGATGCCCAAATTTGACCTGGGGGTGGCCTTTAAGTAAAAGTATTGCATGAGAAAATCTAATGTTAAAGGTGAATTGTGTAAATGGAAATGCTTTTATAACAAAAAGTCCATATTATCATTCAATAATTCAATAATGCACAGTCTTGGTTTAGTCTTGGTTTAGTCCTGGTTTAGTCCTGGTTTAGACCTGGTTTAGTTTTGGTTTAGTCCCGATTTAGTCCTGGTTTAGACCCGGTTTAGACCTGGTTTAGTCTTGGCTTAGTCCTGGTTTAGACCTGGTTTAGTCCTAGTTTAAACCTGGTTTAGTCCTGGTTTAGTGCTGGTTTAGACCTGGTTTAGATCTGGTTTAGTCCTAGTTTAGACCTGGTTTAGTCTTGGTTTAGTGCTGGTTTAGACCTGGTTTAGTCTTGGCTTAGTTCTGGTTTAGACCTGGTTTAGTCCTGGTTTAGTCCTGGTTTAGTCCTGGTTTAGTCCTGGCTTAGTCCTGGTTTAGACCTGGTTTAGTCCTGGCTTAGTCTTGGTTTAGACCTGGTTTAGTTTTGGTTTAGTCCTGGTTTAGTCCCAGTTTAGTCCTGGTTTAGACCTGGTTTAGATCTGGTTTAGTGTTGGCTTAGTCCTGGTTTAGACCTGGTTTAGACCTGGTTTAGTCTTGGTTTAGTTCTGGTTTAGTCTTGGCTTAGTCCTGGTTTAGACCTGGTTTAGTCTTGGTTTAGATCTGGTTTAGTCTTGGCTTAGTCCTGGTTTAGACCTGGTTTAGTCCTGGTTTAGTTCTGGTTTAGTGCCGAAATAGATGCAGAAATAATCTGATATGACTCACCCGTAAAAACGCGGTCACTCGTATCCATGTATGCACGTGTCACGGTCTTTAATAATCCGGAGCTCCGGAGAAAAGGACATATCCCGAACTTATCCCGTGTCCCGAGACGAGAGTTCCTTCTTACGTAGCATTAACGTAGCAAGTTAAGGATTCTTCTTCTCTTGGAAATGCCGCGTAAACGTTCACGCGGCTCGCTCACAGCTGTGCGCGATCGGCCTCACAGCTGATCGCTCAACTCCAGTACTGGTGTGCGAGTGACTTTTTTTCGCTGAAAACGCGCGGTGCCTGCATTAACTTACCGATTTTCTGGGCACAGAAGCGCTGTGAACAGTGGCTACAGTTTTGAATTGCTTTAAAAAATTTCAGCGTGAGAAATACCATGTGTGGCGTGTGAATTGCGTGTGTCACACTCTCAAAGCGTGAGACTTGAGAGCCCTGGTATTTTTGAACTATAAAACCACCTATAACTGAATAAATGTAAGATAGAGCTGTTTAATGTCATACTGTGGAACATTCCCGGCATACCCCTAGAAACAAGCTGGTGACGTCCACCAACCAAAAAGTTAAATGGTGCACCTTTAAGTATAAGTAAAAAAAATATATACTTAAAGAGCAAAAAGTAAAAGTACAGTTAAAGATTTGTGCTGACTTTTTTTCAACAGAAACAACTGATTTTGTTTTTATTCATATATTTTTTTATACTCAAACTATGAACGTGTTAGGAATTAACTGAAAAATGATTTGATGTATTCGCCAAGCTGACAGTAGGGAGATAATTATAGTCATATTTAAACAAGAACGTCAGAAAGTAACGTCGGTACTGGCTAATGTGGTGATCTTTTGGAAGAATTGCATAACACATTTGAATTACACAAAACACTAACCCCAAGCCTTGATGAAAGTAACAGAAGCTCTGTATTCAAATAAAACCTATGAAAGGCCTAGATACACTTTCTTTTACACAATGTAGCACATGTAAGTCCTCATTAACGATGTGACATGTGTGAACTCTTTGGACAGGTTCCTTAACGTGAATCGTTCTCATTTTGTTAAAGATATTTTGTATGCATTTTTACATTATTTAACCCTGAATCAACACAAGAAACAGCACAGAAGCAGAGTATGTAACATGAGTGAGCGCTTTGGGCACAAAAAGTAAACATTAACATCATAATAACAGTTTTTGCAGTGCAATGTCAAGTCTTCTGAACTGAATCCAAAAGCTTCGGATCCCATAAAAGAGGCAAAAATCCCATCACTAGTCCTAGACAAAGCCCAAAAATGATAAAAACTGTACTCATGACATTGCCCCAGTCACATGGAGAATATGCTAATGTATCTCAGCTTCAGAGCCCCTGGGCCTCACTTCAGATCCCTGTTAAATCACTTGAGTGCGCAGTGCTTCTTGAGCCCATCTGACCTGTTACCGGCATGGGCTGTCACCACAACAACCATCATCACGATGCACAGGCTTGTATCTGTCTGAACCAGTGAGCAGCTAATACACAACATTACAGTACAGCGCAGTGTAAAGAATAAACAGACTCAAATGAACATGTTTCTCAGGTTGAGCCTTTTCCTAAATCAAAACACAACATTTGATTTAGTCTTTTTGTATATAGCCAAGATATACTGTATTTTGCATTACTATCAGATATTTAATTTGTATTTAGATACATACATTTGTATAATTATGCCACATTGACAAATGTCTCTTGCTATTATTTTTTCTTATTGGGGCCAAGCACCGAAGGTGCTAGGCACCATAGTGTTTCTACTGACCGCGCAGGAGATATGTGGGTCTGTGCTCGCCTGCCGCATGGTGACCAAGGATAAGTACGAGATAACGGTGGCGTCCCAGGCAGCCAAGGAAAAGCTGCTGGATGGGTTCCGCATCGGCGACACCAGGGTCCATGGGCGAGCCATCGACAGGAACGAGATGGTGGTCTCCTTCTTGGGCCTGCCGGCGTACGTCCGGGATGAGGAAATCGTGCAGAAGCTCAGCTCCTGGGGAGTCTCCGCTGTTTCCGGGATACGGAGGAAAGTGTGGCCGGGGACTGGCATCGCGGCACCAGGTTTGTGAGGGTGCGTTTCACTGCCGCTGTCAGGTCTCTGCCGTATTCTGTCAAGTTCGACACGGAGGAGGGGCCTGCGTACTTTAGAGTCATACACGACAATCAGGTGAAGCTGTGCAGAGGATGTCTCCAGCCGGGCCATGTGTTGCGTGAGTGCCCTGGCTTCCTGTGTGGGAAGTGTGGGGGTCAGGGGCATTACGCCCGCGAGTGCGCGGGGCCCAGGGCCGAGTGCTCAGGCGGCCGTGACTCTGGCCAAGGGGAGCGGAGCGCGGGAGGTGATGGTGGCGGCCCTGCAACTGAGGCTGGACCCGCCCCCCCCTCCGTCGCCTCGAGTCAGGACAGTGAGCCTGTCCAGAATGCTGCGATTCGGAGTGCACAGGCACTCGTGATGGTGGAGGGCGAGGGGCTGCCTCCTTGCGCCTCCTCTTCCCCCTCCTCCGTCGCCTCGGGTCGGGACAGTGAGCCTGTCCAGGATGCTGTGATTCAGAGTGCACGGGCACTCGTGATGGCGAGGGATGAGGGGCTGCCTCCACGCGCCGCAGAGCCCCCTCTGAGCCCCCTCTGAGCCCCCTCTGAGCCCAGCTCCTTTAGCCGTGGCGGCGGGGGCTGAGCCGAATGCTGCTACGGATACTGCTGCGGTCCAGCGCCTCGCCCCCGGAGCGGGGGGAGCGGCGCGGCCCGGGGTCCGGGCCCCCGGGTCTCGCCGCACCCGGAAGACGAACGGGACGAAGCTCAGTTCTCAGGCCGTGGGGGACGAGTCCCTCCGGCCCTCGTCCGCTCCGGCTCCGTGTGATGTGGTCTCCGCTCTGGGCCCGTGTGACGTGCTCTCTGCTCCGGGCCCGTGTGATCAGATCTCCGCTCCGGACCCGTGTGATCCGGCCGCCGCGTGCCCCTCTGGGCCCGCTACCAGGTGTGCGGGCGCAGTGGGGGAACAAATGGACTTCTGCAGTGGCGATGTTGAAGCGGACCTTGAGGTTAGACAAAGCGTTAAGAGGCTCCGGAGGTCCTCTGAGTGCGCCGTGACTCCGAGGCGCGTCTGATGGGTCCCCTGGACGATCCCAGCTTCATTCGGAAAATGGAGAGGTTATGCGACTGTTTCGATACTGACATTGGAGTGTATGATTCTCTGATAGACTGGTGGGACGGGGCGACAGCCCGGATAAAGAGACTGGCGATCCGATGGCAGAGGAAACACGAAAATGTGTTTGCACTGCATCACCTTTGCTCTCCCCCAGGCCCCTTTCTTCATCCCTTTGGTCCTCTTCATTCCCCCTGTTTCTCTTAGCCCTTGTGCCCAGTGGTGTTTATTCCCGTACCCGCATCCCCCGATGTGTCTTCTGAGTGCTTTGTGAATGTTATTGTGGTGATGAAATATGTACTATTATGTACCTGAAATGTGTATTATTGTGTACCTTGTAATATTAAAAGATTAAAAAAAAAAAAAAAAGTGTTTCTACTGATTCTTATTATTATACATTATTCTTCCACCTCTGGGAGTCTATGGCAACCCCTAGAACCGTCTGGTAAAAAGTTGTGAAATTTTGCATCCACATTCTAGCCAGGCTCCTCATTACCCACAGCAATTTATAGGCCCCCACCCCCAACCGTCTAGTGCAAATTTGACCTGCTGGTGCAGGTCAAATTTGCAGGAATTTTCAGGAATTTACCTTTGATCTGTCTTTGATGTGTCTTTGATTTAGCCGAAGTGAGCTCATATCTCGGGAACCCTTCATAGGAAGCCTGGCTAACAGACCCTGTTAGACCCTGTTAAACCCTGTTAAGGTCAAAGTTGCAGGAATTGTAATAATACATGCTGAGGCCTACATGCACCTTCGGTGCTTGGCCCCACATTGCTGCATGCAGCTTTATTTTAGAATTTATTATTGCCATTTATATTTTTTATACATTTTTGTTAGTATATTTATTTTGATGTCTGAAATGCAGTGTCCAAATGTGATTTTATTTATTATTATTAGGGCTGTCAGTTTAAAAATGTATGCAATTAATTATTTGCATTTTAAATTTGGCATGCAGTGAGCAAATCACTGCCAGGGCCTTAGAACGGCAAGTTTATTTAGAAAAAGAACAAAGACGGGACAATCAACAAGAATGTGGTGATTTGTAGCTTTTGTCACAAAAAATTTTCCGATCACCGAAGCTGTTCTAGCCTGATGGATCATTTGAACGATAAACACAAATGGACAAGTTCCATCGTTACCGGTGATAGTGCGCACTTCACCAAACCACCAAACCACCAAACCACTAAACCACCAAACCACCAAACCACCAAACCGCCAAACCGCCAAACCACCAAACCACCAAACCACCAGACCACCAAACCACCAAACCACCAAACCACCAAACCACCAAACCGCCAAACCACGCTCGCAGAATTTGGGAAATGAATGAGCAAAGTGACCACATGAAAAATGACAAACTCAATCGCAGAGTGGGTTTGTTCGCTCACTCGCTCATTCACTCACTCACAATCCTTCTCTCTCTCCCTCAATCTCTCTCTCTGTCGCTCACTATCTCTCTTTATCTCTCCCTCTCTCTCAGTCTCTCTCTCACTTGCTCTCTCTCTCACACTCATAAAATGTGATTAATTAGATTAATTAATTACAAAACCTGTAATTAATTACATAAATTTTTAAATCTCCTGACAGCACTAATTATTATTATCCTTTATTTATCCCTGTAGGGAAATTATTTCTCTGCATTTGATCCGTCTTTTCAGGCCCTCGGGTCCCGTCTCCATGATCTTATTGCTTGGTTTGGTCACGACCTGAGCTGGAGGATTTTTTCCACACACTGGAACCCAGGGATCGAACTCGGAACCTTCTTGCTGTGTACTCAGCCACTTCCCTTATCGATCAATAAAATTTGTTCGATTCAAAAATGTTCTGAGTTTTCATTTAATTGTGTGGTTTTATTTTTGTATTAATATTGATTGACTATTGAGTTTAGCCTGACAATGATTAGTCATACAAGGCTTTTCTCAAAAGATGCTCTGTTATCTTCAGAACATTCACAATATTATCAGCACTTCAAAAATATGATTACAAGTATATTGCACATTAGACACTGAACATTAGATATGTATTGTGCATTTGAAGAGTATCGCACATTAGAAGAGCATAATAATAATAATATTAAGATATATATATTTTACAGAGCACTTTTTACAGTAATACAAAGACACTTCACAATAAAGTATCACTCGAACAAGAACAGGAGCAGTCATGTGCAGGGCTGTGAGAAGAAGGTGTGTTGTTGAGCTGTGAGCTGTTTAAATTGTATTCTTGTGTCCTGAGCAGTGTTGGGCACGTTACTTTGAAAAATTAATTAGTTAGAGTTACTAGTTACTAACCCAAAAAAGTAACTAGTTACTACACTATAAAAGTAACTAGTTATCTAGGAAAGTAACTAATGCGTTACTTTTTTTAGTTAAAAAATGTCAAATAATTTGGATTTTTTTTACAGTGCATTATACAGCTTTTGCTGCTTGGCTGGCGTGGCTCCGTCACCGTGGCCTTCATTGTTAACGGCACCGAGCATGAGATTATCATCATGGGGCCTGCTGGGGGCCACTAGTTTAACAGAAGCGTGCGCCGTCCAGAGATGCTTCATTAAATTCGAGTTGCTTATATTGGACGTGGACAAAGTCTTTGGTCTTTGACACAATGTGCACGTAACATGTAGGTTTTTACCTTTTACCTCGACGAGGTTAAAATACTGCCTATACTTCTGTCTTCGACTCGGGACTCACCATCTGACACGGGGTGTGTGGATTGTGTGTGTGCGCTACTACTGTGTGCAGGGATTGTGTGTAGAACCCGCCCACCGCCCACTGGGTGTCTCTGATTGGCTCAACATGAAATCTTACTCTGCTTTAGCCAATCATCATCACTTATCCCGCCCTCACCAAAGGAAGAAAAAAATTCCCCTGTGCCTATGCGAGTCACGCACATGATGCCAGTTTCAAAATGAGTAGGTTCAGTAACGCGCGGTAACGGCGTGTTGGTGCCGGTAACGGCGTTATAACGATAGATAAAGGAACTCGTTAGATTATATGTCCTGAACTATCCATACACATTCTATATTGCTCGGTATCTGAATACACACTGAATAATTCGGATAGTTGTCGTAGCAATGAACACTTTAGAACAAAATATTATATCCTCTGAATATTTGGTTATGTCAACTATAATATTCTGGGGTTTGAATGTTAATGCTAAGAGACTAAAGCTACAGTACATGAAGAACTTTTCTAATGCTTTAACTAGAACACCTCATTCCACGTAGGATTATTGATTGAGAGATTGCGTAAATTATATCCTCGTCAATTGATTTAATCAATTTGTCAATTGATTAACATGTTATAACTATCCAAAATGTATTTTCAGAAAAGCCCCCTAGTAGCCTTGTGGGTACATATATTATACACAGTCAAATATTCGATGATATATGGATGTATACAGTATGCCTGCATTTTCTAGCGTTCTACCTGACATTTATTCAATCCGACTGTAATTCCTGCACACAAATATGAGTCCATAGTTATACAAGAAACTACAGCCTGCCTGTTGAATGCCAAATACCACAATGGTACACGTTTTTTTTTTACATTTTGCAGTATGAAGAAGTATATTCAGTTTAGGTATTCAGGCATTGCAGTGGACAGATTTGTCTGGGGAAAACTGCTCTGAAAACCAGAATAGAAATGGGGTACAGGTGTCCAGTGTGACCTCATCAAGTCCATTCACCTCAAAGTGGCCCTGTCCACTGACCTTTCACTTGTCATCACCGCCTCAACACAACAACGTCCACCCACACAAGGAATCAAAGAGAAGTTTGGATCAGTATATGGGAGTAAAGACAGCTTTATTCCAGTTAGGTAATGGTGTAGGAAGGAAATAGCCTGGTAACTAAAAGTGTTATTATCACAGACTGTATAAATAAATGGACAACGCTAGCTTGTTAGCCATGTTTCAAATAGGACGTGAGCATAGGTGCACTTCTGGCTCCATGAAGTCTCACACCAGTTCACTCTAAAATGAAAAAACATTGCCAAACCAGCGTTGTATGCGAGAAGAGGCGTTAACCTAAAAGAGCCATGGACCGAATTTTTTGGAATCCAGTTCCAAATTCGCCCATATAACTGCTAGCCTTGATGAGCTTCATTTTAATTATTAAAAAGAATGAAAAAAAAAAAAAACAGGACACAGCTCATTTCTGTTTTGCTGTATTACTGCATTATTAATCCTAATTTACTGTGAAGACTGGATTTGCAGAGAATGAGGTCAATAAACTGCAAAATTAATGCATTACTTCACTTGTTTTCCAACCAAACATAATTACATTTTTGTGACCCCAAAGGTTTAAAGCCCCAGTGTGTAGGATTCGTGGCGCATAGGTGGATGGTGCTATTGCACTTTCTGTTTTAGCTACGGCAGACCTCGAGGGTCACCCGGGCGCGCCGTAACGCGGACAGCTCTCGTACCCGCGCACGAGCTGCGCGCCGCTACTGTATAAATAAAACGCGGTCCCGTTTTTTTTTTCTTTTCTCATGAAAACACACATTCCCGATCATGTACCATGACACTCTACACATCAAATGAAACCTTACAGTCTCCTCTTGTAAAGACTATGCAATTCATTTCCCTGCACAACAATCACTCCCCGAGCACATGGGGCTTTTATACGGAAAAGCACAAAACGAGGTTAGCTTACCTTAGAAGGCTTTGCACAGGTCAAACTCTGTATTTCACCATAAACTTGCTCTCAATTTGTCCGTAAGGATCCAGCGAATAAAATCCAGTAAAACAATTTAGTCCAAAACGTGTTAGATCAATTACGACGTCTGATCCGGCAGCATGCTTGTGTTGCTTACCCAAAACCACGAGCCTTGCCGAAGGCGGAGCCCAAATGTCCTTCTGCGGCTCTCGTATTCAAAATGGCTGCCTCTGCATGGGGAAGATCCCCCTTTTATGTGACTATATCTAAGTCCAAAAGAATACTTTGATTTCATGATGGAAGTGAAAAGGCTTGGAAAACAATGTATTTTTGAATGGGTATCTTCAATTTCAGTAATTAACGGGTAAAAATCTTACACACTGTCCCTTTAATAGACCTAATAATAGTAACTGTATACAAATAGAAGTGTCAGTTTCAGTGTAATTAGCTCCTCTTTTCAAACAGTGTACACCAGCAATCTGACCAGAACTAAAGAAGCCACTTGGATGAGCTGTGAAACATCTTTACTGTAAAACCTTTGTCCAGTTGAGTGAATTTAATTTTCCTTTGCTATGGACTCTACCTGTGAGGGATTACACAGAAAAAAGGTGAACTATACCTTTTCTGTGGAAGGGTCTCCAAGGAGATTTATTGCTTTGCCTGGAATATTTCAGTGTTGCCAAGTTACAGGTCAGATCTGTGTAGAGTCAACCCTACTCGCAGTAAGAATGCATGGTTTTCAAGGTATTTTTTGACCAATAAAAACATCTGCTGTTGAAAAAAAATGTAATGTAATTGTGATGTCATGAAGTGTAGTAGTTTTCATGTTAACAGCTCCTTTTACCTTTTGTTTAGTAGAGAATGGCAATTCCTGAGCTGAAATGATCCTGAAATGATTTTAGTGCAGGTGTATGGAATCTGACAACACAATGGAGAGCTTCATGTATTGCCACATGATATCATGAGGTGGAACAGGGTGTTTTCCAGTTGAGTGAATTTAATTTTGCTTTGCTATGGACTCTACCTGTGAGGGATTAAACATGTGTGCACAACTCAATATATGTTTGTGATGAGAAAAAAAAACATAACATGGATCAGAAAGCCGTGTATTATGGGCCCTTGTGTTGAAATAATGATACACTATCTATAATGTATTATATATGTATCTGTATGTATTAGTATACGTTACTCTGTGCAGGTTTGGTAGGACAAACCATGTACCAGAAGAGCTTTTTATCCCGCCATAAAGGAACCATTTGAAACACAATAATGATAAAAACAATTCTTACAATAAAAACCTGGTGTGAACTTTCAGTTCCAAAGCACCCCCCAGGACCTGTACGAATAAAAATATATTAACTGTTTCATGACAAACGGCACATAAAAACAAATGCTTCAAAGCCCCCGGCCAAGCGAAAACGGTTAATAAATAAGTCTGCAGGGAGTGAGAGACCAATGAGACTGGAGTGAGGGTGACTTAACTCTGTTCCATTTACTCTTTCTTCCCATTGGCCTGCGAGCCACTTTTCCATTTGGAGAGGAGGCGCATGGTGTGGCGGGCCCGTAGCTGCAGGGATGGGGTGATGGGGGTGGGAAGGAGGAGAGGAGGAGGGGATGGTGGAGATGGAGGACTGGCTAAATGAAAGGCGTTGCAAAGCTCAGTGGACCAAGTGATGTAAATTGCTTTTATTCACGCTGCTCTTCACGTCCACGATCCAACCTCGGCTTCCTCGGTGACCACCCTAGTTGTGATGTGATGTTGAAAGAGTCAGATTGAATTTTTTTTTTCTTTTTCTTTCTGTTTTGATGCATTTCTACACTCATATTACACTTTTTTCTGATCTACGTTATAATGCTCATCACAGACCTGGAGTTGTGTTTGTTTCATTCACACATGTTGAACACACAAACCCCGAGGATGAGTCTCTCAAATGGAAAACACCATGCTGCACCTTGTGATGTCATCAGTAGTCGAGTTGTAAAATGAAACCAGGGGGGATGGTGAAATTTTTCACCAACGGGGGGGTTTAGACATGGTTTAGTCCTGGCTTAGTCTTGGTTTGGACCAGGTTTAGTTTTGGTTTAGACCCGGTTTAGATCTGGTTTAGTCTTGGCTTAGTCCTGGTTTGGACCTGGTTTAGTCCTGGTTTAGACCTGGTTTAGTCTTGGTTTAATCTGATAATATGACTCACCCATAAGAATGCGGTCAGATCCATTCTAACAGTTTGCCGTGTTGTCTTTAATAATCCGGAGCTCCGGAGAAAAGGACATAATCCTGAACTTATCCCGTGTCTCGAGGCGAGAGTTCCTTCTTACGTAGCATTAACGTAGCAAGTTAAGGATTCTTCTTCTCTTGGAAATGCCGCGTAAATATCAGGCGGCTGGCTCACAGCTGATCGGCGAACAAGAGCGGCAATCGTCATGATTGGCGGGAGCGCATATCAGTGCGTAATTATGCTGCAACATGATTGGAAGTTGGAGCGCAGTTCAGCCTATGACTGGCTCTTGGGAACTGGCCATTTTGACTTAAAAACGGCGAAATTCGCCAAAAGTTTAGGGATTTTCATGCCTGATTGATAAAATGCCATAAGGGATGGAAGAAGGGATGCCCGTTTTAGAAGAGGGATCTCGAGTACTGGATGTCATATGTCATGCAGTAATACAGGAAGTGCTCCATTGTGTTTTTGAACCCAATACACCTTCAGAAGAATCATTTGGATGATTTCAGACTTGGAATTGCCCATCTCTAAAGGTAAAAAGTACATGTCTCTGTAAATTCTCTATGAATTTATAACTGTAATATTCCATAAAGCCATTTGTATCATATATTTACTTTTTATTTATCTTGCTTTCTCAATTTAAATCTGGCATACGCTTGATTAATTCTCAGAGGGGCTGCGATGTGCATAACATAGATTGGACAGATATCACAGTGAACACGTGTTAGGAGTTTACTGTACAATAGATCATTATCACAACATATCAAGTCTCGAGGGAACTACCCCGTCAAGAAATGTCAAAACTCCAGTTACTTAGATATTTTATTTTTATTTATTTTGATTTAACCTTTATTTATCCAGGTAAAAACCCATTGAGATAAAGACCTCGTTTACAAGGGTGACCTGGCCAAGAGGTCAGCAGCAACGTCCAGAGTAAAAATAACAGGAAAATATCAAATGTAAAGTGCAATAGTTGTAAACAGTAAATTAAGTGCAAATGATATTAAAAAGGTGCAAACAATTGTAAACACAAGCGATAAAGTGCGTTAGTTAAAATGACAGTACAATTTAAAAACACAGACACTGATTTATGTTTTTTTTGCCGATTATATAAAAAGGAGCGAAATGTTTTAAATGAGACAAGTTCAGTCATTTTCAGTTCAGTTTAAAGATCCCATGACATGGTACTTGTTGATGCTTTTATATGGCTCCTTAATGGTTCCCTAATACTGTAAATGAATCCTTCTTCAAAATGAACACTGCATGAGAAACAGAGATAAGATGAGAAAGAGTCATAAATATCTCTCTCAAACTCTTTATTCTGGGCATTGTTGCTTGAATGCAAATGAGGAGAAAAGAGCTGGCCTATAGTAGAGGGTGGGGGCGTGGCCAAACTCTCCGCTCAGAGCTCAGAGCCCACAGCTGATCCATTTCCTTGTTTTTGTACGGGGGAGAGATTTGAAGCGTTCCATTGAAAAATAAACACATTTCCACATAAAATAAAATTAAACCACTGCTGTTCAAAGGTCCAGAGGCTCAGATAAAGGACTTCCGAGCCTAGAAACACTCGGACGTGCCTCCAGGCAAATAAAAAAACACATTTCACATTGCCTAGCGCATTCGCAGTCCAAACTCTCTGGGTGTGATTTACAGAGACGCTGAGTACAGACAGACGGGGGTGGAACTGCATTTGCATTTCTTTTTTCGATCTGACGTCAATAAGGTGCCTTGTTCAAACTCGCCCGTTTGAGCTCCGATTTTTTGTAAGGCAGAAAAGGATCGCAAATGCTCAGTTTAGACATTTCGCAACTTTTAACCATGGGGGGGGGGGGCTAAACAAGGTAGGGGAGCTGCTCACATTAACGTTCAAAAACCTCAGAAAGTGAAAATTTCATGCCATGGGACCTTTAAAGAGCGTTCCAGGCCGATGGAGCGGAAAAGCTAAAAGCCTGCTTTCCTAACTCAGTCCTAACACGAGGAACTTGCAGTTGAAAAATGTCACTAGATCGCAAGGCATAAGCATTGGTAGTTCTTTGAAGCAATGTACAAAGATACGAGGGTGCCAAGGCAAGGCCAAGGAGGTAAACTGCCAAGGAGGTAAACCAATAGCAACCAATGAGTGTACCTTCTGTGCTCAGAGAAGGCCACTCTGCTTTGGCGTACAGTTCACAGTGATGAGGAAGGCGACTACAACCAGTCACAAACCTCAAAGCACAATGATACACTGTGTTTAAGGACTGAAGACATTTAGATGACGCAGTCATGTACAAGACATCACCATAATCCAGCAGAGGAACAAAAGTTGCTGAAACAAGATGTTTACGAGCTCTGAGTGAGAAACAAGATATCAGAGTTTTAGAGAGCAACAAGCAACCAAAATTTGAAAATGAAGTGATTTCAGACCAGTGCTGAATAACCGCTAATGAGATCCATGTATTTTTATAGCAATTGTTTCATCAATAATTGTTTCAAAACATGAACTGCCTTGGTCATAATTAGGCCGGTCAAAACCGAAAAAGGCAAAAAGGCAAAAATGCCTATTTAATAACATAAAAGATGCCTCTCCGAAGCCAGTCCAAAAGAAAAAGAAGGCTATTCCAGGCTATGTTTCCTGGGTTTGAAGGGTGCCAAGTTTGTTTTTAGGTTGCTGTGCTCCTCTATTTCTACACGTATCATATATTGTGAATAACATTTCCCCTTTCAAACAAATGGAGATGGAGTTCATAGACTGTGCCATAAACGCAGCCCGCCTATTGGTGCAAATGGTTGAAATGGAGATAGATGTGAACCATTCCTCTCTTTCTCTGACCTTGAAGAGTGAGACTGAATCCTTAACAAGTCTAGCCTGCAGCTTTAAACCCCTTACAGTGTTGATTTGATGTTCCTCCCACAAGATCCCATCGCCTGAGCCAAATACGCTCTCTCTCCGTCATTTAGAGCCATATAGCCATTTATACACAGCAAAAAAGGAGATATACAAGCAGCAAAGAAAACAACATAAGTGTAAATGACAAGCATCAAGGTGTCTGAGTGGATAGCAAAGGCAACAGAGAAACATATAAATATTAAATACAGAAATACACACATATCGTCTTGTGTACTTTCTTATGTACAGACTGTTATTATGAAACAAATAGAGGTGTACTGAAGTGTCAGGGATGTTACTGTGCTCTTAGGAAGGCGGGAGCCAAAACTGTCAAGGTGAATGACTCAAATACAGATCTGTACATATAAGAAACTAAAGTATAATCAATACAGAAGACTAATGACTTAAAGGGATATGCCACCCCCAGGTCAAACTTGGGCATCTCCCCACAGTCCAGAGACTAAAATAAGTGGTGGAAAGCGTTTTTCTGGTGACGCAGCCATTGTCCAGGTCTGTCAGCACTGACCGCCGCGGTATCTGCAGCTACTCCGCGTTAGACTGGAGTCTAACGTCGCCAGAGAAAGATTTCAGCCAAAAGGAATTAATTTGCTCGATGCTTTTCCCAATTACTTTCTGTGTAGTGCGCATTCATATCGAGTGCAAATAAATGTGCAAATCAACACGGAGAGTTTGACTTGGTCATTTTGGGTGGGAACTATTTTTCAGTGCGGAAAAACACAGACGAAGCACACACCACGCTGACAGGGGAATCCCTGTTACGCACCAGGAAGGCAGTTCCCCTGTTACGCAGCGTGGTGTGTGCTTCAGCTGTGTTTTTCCGCACTGAAAAATAGTTTCCACCCAAAATGACCAAGTCAAGCTCTCCGTGTTGATTTGCACATTTATTTGCACTCGATATGAATGCGCACTACACAGAAAGTAATTGGGAAACGCATCGAGCAAATTAATTCCTTTTGGCCGAAATCCAGTCGCGGAGTAGCTGCAGATACCGCGGCGGTCAGTGCTGACAGACCTGGACAATGGCTGCGTCACCAGGAAAACGCTTTCCACCACTTATTTTAGTCTCTGGACTGTGGGGAGATGCCCAAGTTTGACCTGGGAGTGGCATATCCCTTTAAGAACATGGATTGGGACAACACTAAGGTCATAGGCACAGAGCGCAACAAGTACCATTGTTGGATCAGGGCGGCCATCGAGCTCCATAAACTCAATTGGGATGAGGGGGCTTACCCACTCCGTCACACCTGGGATACAGTTCTGAAGAAATTTGACTGCAGCTGCCAATCTTGTCCTATTTCTGCAAGTACTTGTTGCTATGGATATGATACTCTACCTGGAATGTTCCACAGTGTGACACTAAACAGCTCTACATTCTCACTGTGAGTGGGGTTGCCTCTCCACAGACCTGACTTACAGTATAATTTGGTCTGGTTTGGTCTTCGTGAAGATAGAAAAGTTACACAATGCACCTTTAAATCAGCTGACCAGACACATCACACTGATACTTCTGAGGAAATTGGCAGAGCGCAGCCGAAACTGTCAAGGTATGAAACAAACAGAGGTCTGTACAATCTAAAGTATAAGAAAAAAAAACTAAATGTATGACCTGTTTGCTTTGCCAATACTTTTTCATAGGCAACTGTTTTGTGATGCAAATATATAAAGTTTTGGACAAATATTGTTTTGTGAAGAAAAACAAGCTTTATTAAATGTCCTGGCTAACTTGCCAGACCTACTTTCGTCAGCACCAGAACCGGGCAGAAACTCGGCTCTCAGGACACTGTCAGTAATAAGTCATTAAAGGAAAAGTAAAGTTTTTTACAATCTGAGCCTTATTTCGGTAATAAAACAAGTAGTTTTACTCACCCATAGCAGTTTGGTGTCATAATGAGCAGTTTCGTAGAAGTTATGTTATAGCGTATCCGTTAACTTGAGTGCTCGGGGCATTACTTTGCGGTCTCCAAATAACACAAACTTTAGCACTTTTCAAATCATAGAAGCCCGATGTCTTAGTCTACGATTTTGTTTGGTCAAAAGTGGCCTGTAATCTGAGATTTAGCCATAGTTTTGAGTAGATGAGGAGGCCAGTGCGCATGTGCGGACTGTGCTCTCAGCTCCCGGGACCCAAACATGAAACGCAAAGCTGTAAACTATGGATAAATCTCAGATTACAGGCCACTTTTGCTTCAAACGAAATCGTAGACTAAGACATTGGGCTTCTATGATTTGAAAAGTGCTAAAGTTTTGTGTTATTTGGAGCCCGCACGGGGCATATTACATGCTCAGGGAATATATTATATGCCCCGAGCTATGGCTAGAAGTCGCGCTAGGCTAACCGCAAATCTAAAACATCTCTGGAAGTGCTCCATATGACACCAAAGTGCTATGGGTGAGTAAAACAACTTGTTTGATTACCGAAATAAGGCTCAAATTGTAAAAAACTTTACTTTTCCTTTAATGCACGACACTGCTGAAGGGGACGCCATACAGATTCCCATCAAAAAACCCGAACTATCCCTTTAAGCAGAAACTCCATTCATTGAAATGGAACATTTGAGAAAACTGTTTGCACTAAAATATGAATATAAAGCTTGATTTGTGTAAAATATTCAAGTCACCAATGCACTGATTCTCTGGGAGGCTCTAAAATGGCTTTGTAGACTATATAGTACTTCAGATCACTAACTATTTGTATTATACAAGTACTTTAGTGTGATGTTTTAGTCATTGTACTTATTGTCTTGTTTATCAGATGTTTTATGTTCACTGTGGGCGTAGGGAGTGCTGCAATTTCAAATCTTGTGTGTGCAAACTGTACATATGGTTTTTGACAATAAAGCTGACTTTGAACTTTGAACTCTGAAATGACTGCTTATTAGGAAAAAAGAAAGAAAAAAATATCCCAAAGCACTGAAAATACACAGTGGATTTCTGCAGAATCAATGAGCAAACACTAAACTCTGAGAGGTTAATCTGAGAGGAGAGAAATGTCATTCTGTTGACCATTGAACTCCTTTGTTTCACATGCGGCACTGAAAAAAAAAAATCTGATTGAACTGATATTTGATCAGGCTGGAGCACACTGACATCAATTATTAGAAAAATACAGAGAGATATTATTCTGAAATTGTCAAGCGAGCAGCCCCATGTAAAATAATACAACCCGAAAGAGACTGCAACGCTTACAGCAACCTCTGGAATAAGGTAGATTCAACTCCGACCTGCCACTTATTGTCTCTGCAAAAGCCCTCCAACAATAGGTGTCTTTTAGCTCCCTGCCTCACGCCGTCGCACAGGGCACAAGGAGCCTGGCATAGGGCATAGGAGGCTTCATAGTGCCCTAATAATAGACATAGGATCCCTATAGAGCTGAGTGACATGCTCTGGCTGCAGGCTGTGTACAGTGTGGATATAGAAATAAGCTGTGTATTTAAACAGCTTGAGTGTTGCGTAGAGTCAATGTGACACACGGAGCTCACAGGGGCGGCCGCAGGGGTTGGTAAGGCCCATTTCAACCAGAATAAATGGCGCCGATTAGTACTTTGTGATTATTTAGAGGTTCAGAGAAGCTACTAATGTGCCCATCATTTCTGCTTCATTGTTAGCAGACATGAGAGATTCATCTTTCTGAGTGTATTGCTTGTCAGCATTTATTTCAGAGCTGTCAAATGCTTGGGTTTGATTTTAGAAAAGAAAAAAAAAAGACTAAAATAAATTACCTGGCCAGCCAAATGATATCTCTCTGTATTTCCTATACAGCGAGATACCATTTGGACACCCTCGCTCCACCCTCGCTCCCCCGGTTAACAACGGACTCCGCGATTCTGATTCGTTCAAAGATGGTGACGTCAGTGCACCCGCCTTTGCCCGCAAAGTCACTCTTAGGCAGCGGAAGTTCCTCCTCAGTTTTGAATCAAGATGGCGCATCGGAGAACTGAACGTCCCTTCCATTCAGCTGTAAAATTGGTCTTAAATGACCTAAAACACATCGATTCCTTAAAACCACAGCAGCTGACAGCTCTAGAGGCCTTTCTTTTCAAAAAAGATGTTTTTGCATTGCTTCCTACCGGCTTGGTTCACGTCGCTGTCCGTTAACTGTTCTCTGATTGGTTCACTTAGCTGTCTGTCTAAGCGCAACAGCAGCGCATTCTGGACCAAGCATTACCAGACTCGCCGCTGGTACAGCGATGAGTCATGGATTCTTCCAGGCAATAAAATAAAAGCATTTTCATTGAGAATGAGGATGTTTTTTTTCCCCTTTTACTAAAAACCCTGCATTCATACTGGTAGCAGGCGTGCATCTCCAAACTTTAAATGCAGCCTAGAAGAGGTGCTTGACCTGCTTGTCGCCATGGAACTCAGATTGCTTTGGATAAAATGCCCTGGTGAATAAAATAAAGGCATTTTCATAGAGGGTGTTTTTTTTCTTCACTAAAAACCCTGCATTCTTAGTGGCAGCAGATTTGCATCTACAAAAGAGAAGAGAAACTTGACCTGCTTGTCTCCATGGAATTTGGATTGGTTTGCATGACCGAACCATTCATTATGGTCCAATCACAGCTGCTAAGTTGTAGCATTTGTAGTCTCAAATGTGGAAGACATCTCCTCTTGAAAATTCTTTAACATTCAAAATAAAATATCACGATATTTTGGTTATTGCTATTAGAGATAGATTGATATATTGGTGGAATGATATATCCTTAAATCTCCAACAGAGCCTGATATTTTATTTAGTTAGTTTAGTAGTTAGTTTAGTTTTTATTTCATTTTTAAAGCAGCATTGTGTAACTTTTCCGTCAAATATTTTTCTCCATGAAGATGTTATTGCTTTGTATGGAATGTTTCACAGTATGGCATTAAACCTTTCTATCGTTATGGAGACCAAACCGGATCAAGTTACAGGTCAGATCTGTGGAGAGGCGACCCTGCTCACAGTCAGAATGTGTGTGTCTGTTTTTCTAGGTATATTTTAGCTAAAAAACAAAACAAAAACAACACTTGTAATTTAATGCATGTACGGTAGAGTTGTCACACTATGGAACATTCCAGGCAGAGTGATGACATATCCATAGATATGCCACATGCAGGTGGCGGACCACAAACGAAAAAGTTAGTGCGCATTTAGCACCTTTATTTTTATTTATTTTTACACAGACATCTTTATTTTAACATTTTAAAGGAAAAGTAACGTTTTTTACAATCTGAGCCTTATTTCTGTAATAAAACAAGTTGTTTTACTCACCCATATCACTTTGGTGTCATATGGAGCATTTCCGGAGATGTTTTAGATTAGCTAACGCCGTTAGCCTAGCGCGACTTATAGCCATAGCTCGGGGCATTCCCCGAGCATGTAATATGCTCCGTGCGGGCTCCAAATAACACAAACTTTAGCACTTTTCAAATCATAGAAGCCCGATGTCTTATCCTACGATTTTGTGTGGTCAAAAGTGGCCTGTAATCCGAGATTTAGCCATAGTTTCGAGTAGATGAGGAGGCCAGTGCGCATGTGCGGACTGTGCTCTCAGCTCCCGGGACCCAAACATGGAACGCAAAGCTGTAAACTATGGATAAATCTCGGATTACAGGCCACTTTTGCTTCAAACGAAATCGTAGATTAAAGACATCGAGCTTATATGATTTGAAAAGTGCTAAAGTTTGTGCTATTTGGAGCCCGCACGGGGCATATTACATGCTTGGGGAATATATTATATGCCCCGAGCTATGGCTATAAGTCGCGCTAGGCTAACGGCGTTAGCCTAACGGCGTTAGCCTAACGCTAATCTAAAACATCTCTGTAAGTGCTCCATATGACACCAAAGTGCTATGGGTGAGTAAAACAACTTGTTTTTTTACCGAAATAAGGCTCAAATTGTAAAAAACGTTACTTTTCCTTTAATGTGTAGAGAAAAATGCAACCACTCGCTTAAAGGTTTTGGAAATTTCAAAATCGGCCTTGCACATCGGTCCACAAATACAGGCAGATTCAACTGAAAGATATTGAAAAGAAAACTGTAATTTCACGCACACTATCATTAAACACAAATTTCATAGCCTGTTGTTTCTTACTTATCCTAACACAAACCCGGTATATGCGTTTTAAGGTCTTTGTCTTGGTCCTAAATCAAATTCACAAGATTCAATCACGACATCAGTCCGTTACCAGGACCAGAGCTTTTCTACTGAGACCACTGAAGTTTCCCCTTAAGAACATTTCCTTATGAACCAAGGCAACAATCATTTTCAATAAAGACACCACTCTTGTTTGTTTACCTGTACATCCTCTAACCTCCTCCAAGTCTTGATTGTCACAAATGTCTTTCACTCCCATCATGCAGTGCTCTTTCATCATTCAGTCTGAATTGACGTATGTCTTATTAGAGGGCCAGAATCTCATTTAGTGATGCATTGTAATTTTTCTGGTAGAGGGTCCATCAAATGCTTTTTATCGCTTTGTCTCGAATGTTTCACACCTTACATTTATTCAGTTACAAGTGGTTTTATAGCGGGAAAATACCTAGAAATACAGACATTCTGACTGTGAGCGGGGTTGTCTCTTCACAGATCTGACTCCTAACTTGGTTTGGTTTGTTCTCCATGAAGATAGAAAGACAAAGCAACAACGTGTCCATGGAGAAAAGCATTTAACGGACCCTCCACCAGAAAAGCTACACAATGCAGTGATAAACAAGTAACAAAATTGAGAACTTCTTCCACCACTGTGTAGGAGTGAGAGAGGACAGGTTCAATCAAGAGCACGACAAGGGGAAGTGTCACTTGTCCTGATCAGAGAGTTTTGTTTGGCCTCATGCATACAGTGTCTATCCAAAAATATACGGCAACACTGGCATTTTATACTGTTTATACTGACACTTTACTGTTCTATTTAAAACTGCATTAGTGCATTAGTTGCATTAGTAACGTTTGAGTAAATTATTGGCATCTGCATCTAAATATTCTACAGAATGAAGTTAAACAAGGCCAGTATTTCTCCCACTCTTGCTTAACGACTGTTCCGTTCTTGCACTGACTCTTAAACATTAAACATCTGATCTTTGTGAACATGTTTGCCTTTCAACTCTGATGGTAATTGATAGGGGTGTGAATCTTTCACTCACAAAACGGTTCAATTCATATCTCGATTCACAGGCTACGATTCGATTCAGGGACGATTCATAAAATTAGTAAACAATCCGGTACGATTCGATTCGATCCGATCCGATCCGGTTCGGTTCAGTTAATTTTCGATTCAATACAAATTGACAACTTTACTCCCAAGTGCTTTAAAGTTATTGAGAAGAAAAAGAGAGAAACAGAAATGAAATTTCAAAATGGTGGAAAGCGTTGTGTTTCTGGTGACCAACAGCCATTGTCCAGGTCTGTCAGCACTGACCGCCGCGGTATCTGCAGCTACTCCGCGTTTCAGTAACTGGAGTCTAACATATCACTGACAAGATAGATATTACTAGGCAGTTATAGAAAACACGAGCATGTTAAATCCACTGAATAACTAATACTTTCTCTCCATCTCATAACATTACCTTAGTCTCCTTTGAGACAAAAATCATCTGTGTGTGAAGTACATTTCTATACACACAAATCAGAAGTATCTAAATACAGAAATGCACCAATTCTGATTATACATTGTATTTTCCACACAAAAGTAAATTAGCCAAGTCAATTTTAGCCCAAATCAACTTTACTGTGTAGTGCGCATTCATATCGAGTGCAAATAAATGTGCAAATCAACACGGAGAGCTTGACTTGGTCATTTTGGGTGGGAACTATTTTTCAGTGCGGAAAAAGACAGTCGAAGCACACACCACGCTGCGTAACAGGGGAACTGCCTTCCTGGTGCGTAACTGGGATTCCCCTGTCAGCGTGGTGTGTGCTCCGGCTGTCTTTTTCTGCGTCACCAGAAAAACGCTTTCCACCACTTATCAAGTAAGCCTGCAGTGATGTGGGAGGGGGCATGCCCATTATTTTCCCCGCTCTCTTAACGAGAGTTTGCAGTTCAGTTCTCTGTTTAACAGACAGGTTCCCAAACCATATAATGATCCCATATCTAATGATGGATTCAATGGACGCCCTATAGAAGGCCATCATTATTTCTTTGTCCACCCCAAACACTCTCAACCTCCTCAAGAAGTGCAGACGTTGGCTAATTCGTCTGCTTAAAAAATCAACATGCTGGCCCCATTTTAATTGGGAATCAAATACGACCCCTAAGTATTTATATGTGGAGACCTGCTCCACTGCCTCCCCATTCAGAGTCACCACCTGATGGTTTCCTATGGACCTGGGGTCAAAGACGATTTCTTTTGTTTTATTCACGTTTAACACCAGATTATTTGATTCACACCACAACACAGCCCTGTCTATTTCTAACTGATAGACCGAGGCATCAGAGTCCTGTGTCAGCAGACTAAGAATGACAGTGTCATCTGAAAACTTGATTATGTGATTGCTTGTGTGGTGATTCCTGAATTCATTAGTGTATAATGTGAATAATAGTGGTGAACTCACACAACCTTGTGGGACACCTGTGTTGATTGTCAGTGTGTCAGAGAGTGTAGAGTTGATCTTAACTCTGTTGTGATCGATCAGTGAGAAAGACACTTTACCCACATTTGCCTAGTATGAAAGTGGTGTGTGCATGAGTGTTGGAGGTGGTCGGAGGGGCCGATGGCGCAGATTGGCAGCCTCGCTTCCGTCAGTCTGCCCCAGGGCAGCTGTGGCTACAATAGTAGCTTACCACCAGCAAGTGTGGAGTGAATGAACGGTGAAATCCCATCTGGCCCAGCTTGCTTTCCTTGTCATTCAAAGGCCCTAAATACCTTCACAACCGTGGCAGTATCAATTATTATTATTATTATTATTAAGTTTGACCTGGGGGTGGCATATCCCTTTAACGACTGTTCCGTTCTTGCACTGACTCTTAAACATTAAACATCTGGTCTTTGTGAACATGTTTGCCTTTCAACTCTGATGGTAATTGACCTAAAAATATAATTATACTTGGAACCATTTGCAAGCTCAAGTAACATTCATATATTTCACCAAAGTATGGGGATCTTAACATGCACCTGATTGCATACTGATTGTAACAGTGTACTTTCTACTACTGCATTTGTTACATGTCCAATATCTGATGGGAATTTTGCAACTCCTGCCTTGGCTTAGCAAGGAAACCTCCACTTCATTGTTACATTTCTTTGCATTTAGCTCCGGCGCCGTCCAACTATTACAGAATTTGTCCTTCTTTAAAGGAAAAGTAATGTTTTTTACAATTTGAGCCTTATTTCGGTAATAAAACAAGTTGTTTTACTCACCCATAGCACTTTGGTGTCATATGGAGCATTTC
Organism: Paratrypauchen microcephalus; assembly: GCA_036785185.1. Lineage (NCBI taxonomy): Eukaryota > Metazoa > Chordata > Actinopteri > Gobiiformes > Gobiidae > Paratrypauchen > Paratrypauchen microcephalus. The sequence continues at coordinate 2,589,289 of JAVJIX010000104.1, read as the reverse complement.
CGGAGAGCCTAGCGCGTTAGCCTAGCGCGACTTATAGCCATAGCTCGGGGCATTCCCCGAGCAGGTAATATGCCCCGTGCGGGCTCCAAATAACACAAACTTTAGCACTTTTCAAATCATAGAAGCTCGATGTCTTTAGTCTACGATTTCGTTTAGTCAAAAGTGGCCTGTAATCTGAGATTTAGCCATAGTTTCGAGTAGATGAGGACGCCAGTGCGCATGTGTGGACTGTGCTCTCAGCTCCCGGGACCCAAACATGGAACGCAAAGCTGTAAACTATGGCTAAATCTCAGATTACAGGCCACTTTTGCTTCAAACGAAATCGTAGATTAAGACATCGAGCTTCTATGATTTGAAAAGTGCTAAAGTTTGTGTTATTTGGAGCCCGCACGGGGCATATTACATGCTCGGGGAATGCCCCGAGCTATGGCTATAAGTCGCGCTAGGCTAACGGCATTAGCCTAACGCTAATCTAAAACATCTCCGGAAGTGCTCCATATGACACCAAAGTGCTATGGGTGAGTAAAACAACTTGTTTTATTACCGAAATAAGGCTCAAATTGTCCTTTAACATCAGTTTCCTTGGTCAACTCGACTCTCAGAAGCAATACGCAGTGCTTTTCACACTTTATCTCGAACAGCTTGTCTCCAGGCTGTCCTTCTTTATTCCTATTTAAACCTCCTTCTGTGGAAGCACAGTCAGTCTTAAATAGACAAAACTAACGCGCAGTGCTCAGTCTTCAAGTTCACTGGATCCTCAGACTCTCCTGCCTCTCTGTACAACTCTTGGACAACACTTATTTTCCCTAAGTACACTAACGATAAATCCATTTCAATACCAGTACTAACAGTTCTTTTTAGGTGCCTCTAATTTGCCAACATTAGGCAAAAAAACAAAATTATTGTCCCACTTTTGATTGTTATAACTATGTAACATCTAATTGAAAATGCCAAATTATTACATACAGTGCCGTGAAAAAGTATTTGCCCCCTTCCTGATTTCTGTGTTTTTTGCATATTTATCACTCAAAACATTGTCAGATCATCAAACCAATTTTAATATCACACAGAAACAACCCAAGGAAAGACAAAATTCAGTTTTTGAATGATGATTCCATTTATTAGTGCACAAAAAAAATCTAAACCTATCTGGCCCTATGTGAAAAAGTAATTGCCCCCTTAATCTAATAGCCAGTTGAGCCTCCTTTGACAGCAATAACTGTAACCAAACGTTTGCGATAATTGGTGATGAGTCTTTCACACCGCTGGGGAGGGATTTTGGCCCACTCTTCTATGCAGAATTGTTTCAATTCTGCCATATTGGAGGGTTTTCTTGTATGAACTGCCCGTTTAAGGTCACACCACAGCATCTCAATCGGATTTAAATCCGGACTTTGACTTGGCCACTCCAAAACCTTAATTTTGTTTTCTTTGAGCCATTCAGAGGTGGACTTGCTGGTGTGTTTTGGATCATTGTCCTGTTGCATGATCCAAGAGCGCTTGAGTTTGAGGGCACGAACTGATGGCCGGACATTCTCCTTCAGGATCTTCTGGTAAACAGCAGAATTCATTTTTCCGTCAATCACAGCAAGTTGTCCTGGTCCTGAGGCAGCAAAGCAGGCCCAGACCATCACACTGCCACCACCATGCTTTACTGTGGGCACCATGTTCTTTTTATCAAATGCTGTGCCATTTTTACGCCAGATGAAACGGGCTGCAGACCTTCCAAAAAGTTCAATTTTAGACTCATCGGTCCACAAAATGTTTCTCCAAAAGTCTTGAGGGTCATCAAGGTGCTTTTTGGCAAAGGTGAGACGAGCCTTTGTGTTCTTTTGTGAAAGCAGTGGTTTTCTCCTGGGAACTCTTCCATGGATGCCATTTTTGGCCAGTGTTTTTCTAATGGTGGAGTCATGAACACTGACCTTAACTGAGGCCAACGAGGCCTGTAGTTCTTTCGATGTGCGTCTAGGTTCTTTTGTGACTTCCTGAATGAGCCGTCGTCGCACTCTTGGAGTAATCTTAGTTGGTCGACCACTCCTGGGAAGGGTTGCAACTGTTCCCAGTTTCCTCCATTTTTGAATAATGGCTCTGACAGTGGTTCGCTGGAGCCCCAGAGCTTTGGGAATGGCTTTGTAACCTTTTCCTGAATTATAGACTTCTATCACTTTTTTTCTCATTTGTTCTTGAATTTCTTTGGATCGTGGCATGATGTGTTTGTTCTTGAGATGTTGTAGCCAACTTCACTTTGTTTGACAGGAACTATTTAAGTGATTTCTTGATTCAACACAGGTGGTGACAATCAGGTGTGGGTGTGGCATGTAGAACTGAACTAAGTTTTCTCAAAACTGTGGTTAGTCACAGTTAGTTTGTGATTTAACAAGGGGGGGCAATTACTTTTTCACATAGGGCCAGATAGGTTTAGATTTTTTTTGTGCACTAATAAATGGAATCATCATTCAAAAACTGAATTTTGTCTTTCCTTGGGTTGTTTCTGTGTGATATTAAAATTGGTTTGATGATCTGACAATGTTTTGAGTGATAAATATGCAAAAAACACAGAAATCAGGAAGGGGGCAAATACTTTTTCACGGCACTGTATATGTTTTTATATCAGTACTCTTTCAGACACACTTTCAGGAGTTTTGTTGCCCATGCCCTTATCCGAGTGTCTTTGTACCAAGAGTTCAAGGTAATATGTACTGTCTTCACCCAATAAACCAGTAAATAGACTTATTTATCAGTTACCATGAAGACATATGGAAGAGCCTATAAACAATGGCATTATACATCCCAATAATACTGTACATGAGGTCTAAGATCTCAGACAGGTACAAAGCTCACACACAAAGGTTGTGTGTGTTTGTAGGAAGTGTGACATATGAAATTGTAATATCCTTGAGCAAGGACTCCCTGGAAGAGGCAATATCTCCTCACAGCTGGACTGACCTACAGGAGACACAGGGGTGCTCTGTGTGCAACCACCAGATATATGCGAGGGTGGAAAGGGGGAGAAAGAGAAAGAGCGAGAGAGGTGAAGGTGCGCCAACCAAAATAATGGCACAATTGGGAATGTGCAACAAAGTGAGAGCTGTAAAACATTAATGGGATTTTTGACCTCTCTGAGTGTTTTGAGTAGAAACTCTCCTCTTCAACTTCTCACATTGTCAAAACAAAGTCACTCAGTGAAGTTGAAAAGGTAAATTCTGAGACTTTAAGCTAGTATATTGGTTTGTATTTTTATAGGGGTAACCATCGAATACAGTAAACCTTAAAGGGACAGTGTGTAAGATTTCTACCCGTTAATTACTGAAATTGAAGATACCCATTCAAAAATACAGTGTTTTCCAAGCCTTTTCACTTCCATCATGAAATCAAAGTATTCTTTTGGACTTAGATATAGTCACATAAAAGGGGGATCTTCCCCATGCAGAGGCAGCCATTTTGAATACGAGAGCCGCAGAAGGACATTTGGGCTCCGCCTTCGCCTTCGGCAAGGCTCGTGGTTTTGGGTAAACAACACAAGCATGCTGCCGGATCAGACGTCGTAATGGATCTAACACGTGTTTTGGACTAAATTGTTTTACTGGATTTTATTCGCTGGATCCTTACGGACAAATTGAGAGCAAGTTTATGGTGAAATACAGAGTTTGACCTGTGCAAAGCATTCTAAGGTAAGCTAACCTCGTTTTGTGCTTTTCCGTATAAAAGCCCCATGTGCTCGGGGAGTGATTGTTGTGCAGGGAAATGAATTGCATAGTCAAAAAGAGGAGACTGTAAGGTTTCATTTGATGTGTAGAGTGTCATGGTACATGATCGGGAATGTGTGTTTTCATGAGAAAAGAAAAGCCCTAAAGCCCTGAGCCCTTCAAAATGACAGAGCACACACTGAAAGGTCAACACTAATCCTCTCACAGTTATTTGTTATAGTGGCCGGAGTCTTTTACTATCTCACCTGACACAGCTCCATCACTGTGAGGACATCAAGATTACATATCTACACTTCTATCTGTGGTAATACAACGAGCAGCTTGTATTTTTAACCTTTCTCGTTCAAAGAATAACGAGGACTCCTTCACACTTCACAATGGGTGATTTTAGTTTTCAAAATGAATTAGAAGGGAAAGCAATTGTGGAAAGCGACTGTAGTTTTTTTTAACCATAACCTGAGTCAAGATTGAACAAATAGAGCAAAGAGGTAAAAGGTAAACATTTCATTATATAGTTATGTATACAAATATAACATGTTTAATGCACCTTTGTTGCTGTTTCCTGTGTATTCTTTATGCTTTCTATGGATACATGGGAAAATGTGCCTTGCAGCACTACATAATATTTTAAAAGCAGTTCTTCAAGTCAAATTAAAGGAAAAGTAACATTTTTTTTTTACAATTTGAGCCTTATTTCGGTAATAAAGTTGTTTTACTCACCCATAGCACTTTGGTGTCATATGGAGCACTTCCAGAGATGTTTTAGATTTGCGGTTAGCCTAGCGCGACTTCTAGCCATAGCTCGGGGCATATAATATATTCCCCAAGCATGTAATATGCCCCGTGCGGGCTCCAAATAACACAAACTTTAGCACTTTTCAAATCATAGAAGCTCGATGTCTTAGTCTACGATTTCGTGTGGTCAAAAGTGGCCTGTAATCCGAGATTTATCCATAGTTTACAGCTTTGTGTTTCATGTTTGGGTCCCGGGAGCTGAGAGCACAGTCCGCACATGCGCACTGGCCTCCTCATCTACTCGAAACTATGGCTAAATCTCGGATTACAGGCCACTTTTGACCACACGAAATCGTAGACTAAGACATCGGGCTTCTATGATTTGAAAAGTGCTAAAGTTTGTGTTATTTGGAGACCGCAAATAAGTGCCCCGAGAACTCACATGATGGAGATCGCAAATCTAAAACATCTCTGGAAGTGCTCCATATGACACCAAAGTGCTATGGGTGAGTAAAACAACTTGTTTTATTACCGAAATAAGGCTCAGATTGTAAAAAAAACATTACTTTTCCTTTAAGTCATTTTAGATGAATATTGAGATTTAAAATGTCCAAATTATAACATAATGCTCTAAGGGTGTCGTAGATTTTAACTACACAGCAGACACAAGCACAATATGTCTACTTTAAGTAAAAATCAGATAGTGTGCCTTTGAAGGTGCATTGTGTAACTTCTAAGGTGGTGGGTCCCCTAGTTTCTTGTTATTTCTTTGCCTGGAATGTTTCTTAGGGCATTAAACGTATCTCCATTGCATTTGTTCACTTACGTGTGTTTTATGGTTCAAAAATGCCTTAAAGATCCCATGACATGGTACTTCTTGATGCTTTTATATGGCTCCTTAATGGTTCCCTAATACTGTAAATGAATCCTTCTTCAAAATCAACACTCGGTGCATGAGAAACAGAGATAAGATGAGAAAGAGTATTTTTTCTCTCTCTGAACACTCCATAATGGGCGTTGTTGCTTGAATGCAAATGAGGAGAAAAGAGCTGGCCAATAGTAGAGGGTGGGGGTGTGGCCAAACTCTCCCTCTCGCTCTGAGCCCTCAGCTGATCCATTTCCTTGTTTTTGCACGGGGGGAGAGATTTGAAGCGTTCCATTGAAAAATAAACACATTTCCACAGAAAATAAAATTAAACCACTGCTGTTCAAAGGTCCAGAGGCTCAGATAAAGGACTTCCGAGCCTAGAAACACTCGGACGTGCCTCCAGGCAAATAAAAAAACGCATTTCGCATTGCGTAGCTCCTCCGCAGTCCAAACTCTCTGGGCGTGATTTACAGAGACGCTGAGTACAGACAGACGGGGGTGGAACTGCATTTGCATTTCTTTTTTCGATCTGACGTCAATAAGTTTCCTTGTTCAAAATCGCCCGTTTGAGCTCCGATTTTTTGTAACGCAGAAAAGGATCGCAAATGCTCAGTTTAGACATTTCACAACTTTTAACCATGGGGGGGGGGGGGCTAAACAGGGTAGGGGAGCTCACATTAACGTTCAAAAACCTCAGAAAGTGAAAATTTCATGCCATGGGACCTTTAAAATAATGAATTCTTACAGGTGCAGGTTTGCTTCTATATAGATTTGACCATTAACCTGTCTCAATTGTGATTGTCAAGTTTATTTCCATACTGTAGAATAAACAAGGCAAAACAGTAATACCTCCATGGAGACAAGCAGGTGGTGGATCTTCACCAGAAAAGTTACACAATACCTATTGCTATCAGTAGTGCCTTGGAATCTCACTTGGATCATCTAGCTGTATTGTAAGCATTAAAGATCCCATGACATGGTACTTCTTGATGCTTTTATATGGCTCCTTAATGGTTCCCTAATACTGTAAATGAATCCTTCTTCAAAATCAACACTCAGTGCATGAGAAAGACACATGTACAGAGTCAGAGTCAAAAAATAACTCTCTGAACGACTCATTCTGGGCCTTGTTGCTTGAATGCAAATGAGAAGGAGACAGATTGGTAAGAGGAAGGGGGGGGGGGGGGGGGCGGGCAAATGCGCCGCTGGTTCCTTGTGTTAGCGCTGCGCTGTGCCTGGCCCCACTTCCGCGTGTGTAAGCACGAAGGAGGAGAGGACAGCCTTTTCAATGAAAAAAAACACATTTGTACAGAAAATAAAATGAAACCACTGCTGTTTCAGAGGTCCAGAGGGTCGGGTAAAGGACTTCCGAGCCTAGAAACACTCGCATGTGCCTCCAGGCAAATAAAAAAACGCATTTCGCATTGCGTAGCTCCTCCGCGGTCCAAACTCTCTGGGCGTGATTTCCAGAGACAGGGGGTGGAGATCCAGACGATGGTGGAACTGCATTTGCATTTCTTTTTTCGATCTGACGTCAATAAGGTGCCTTTTCCAGAATCGCCCATTTGAGCTGTGTTTTTTTCAAACGCAGAAAAGGATCGCAAATGCTCAGTTTAGACATTACGCAACTTTTAGCCATTGGGGGGCCCTAAACAGGGTAGGGGAGCTCACATTAATGTTCAAAAACTTCAGAAAGTGAAAATTTCATGCCATGGGACCTTTAAGATTTACCCGCCCTTCCACAAAGCACCTGAAGTGTTTTACTGTTTTAAGATCCATGGTGCGGCCTCAGCTGCTTTTTTCCCATTATAATTGCTTCAAAATGTTCTTTATTTGAGTTGGAATGGTGATGTGACCGGAACAATCTACAGTAGAATGCCGGGATACCCTGTTATCCGAAATTCCAGTGTCTCATTCTCATTAACAGCTCGGGGACTCTTACAGCTCTGTTGTGAAAACCAATCCACACCTAAACAGTTCTGTCTGTGGCTATTATCAGCTTCTGCTCTTAAGACAAGGTGTGATAAAGTAAATTGGAGCGTGTGAGCGCCAAATATGCACCAAAGTGACCTCACCAGAGAAGGTCTAATGACAGTCATGTTTCAGATGGAAAAGGAGCAGGAAAACATGTGAGTTCAGACAAATCATCCTATCTTCAGTGTAAACAGTTTTATTTATGTTAAAGACATTTGTATTTATGATAACGGTGCATTGTGTCACTTTTCTGCTGGAGGCTCCTTCAAATCCATTTCTTCATGGAGCTGTTAGCGCTTTGTCTTGAGCGTTTCACAGTATGCTATTAAACCGTTCTATCTTCATGGAGACCAAACCAGACCAAGTTACAGGTCAGATCTCTGGAGAGGGAACCCCCACTCTGTTTTCCTATGTATTTTTGAGCTATAAATCCATATGTAATTGAATAAATGTAAGGTAGAGCTGTTTAAAGGAAAAGTAACGTTTTTTTTTACTATTTGAGCCTTATTTCGGTAATAAAACAAGTTGTTTTACTCACCCATAGCACTTTGGTGTCATATGGAGCACTTCCAGAGATGTTTTAGATTAGCGTTAGCCTAGCGCGACTTCTAGCCATAGCTCGGGGCATATAATATATTCACAAGCATGTAATATGCCCCGTGCGGGCTCCAAATAACACAAACTTTAGCACTTTTCAAATCATAGAAGCCTGATATCTTAGTCTACGATTTCATTTGAGTCAAAAGTGGCCTGTAATCCGAGATTTATCCATAGTTTACAGCTTTGCGTTTCATGTTTGGGTCCCGGGAGCTGAGAGCACAGTCCGCACATGCGCACTGGCCTCCTCATCTACTTGAAACTATGGCTAAATCTCGGATTACAGGCCACTTTTGACTCAAACGAAATCGTAGACTAAGACATCAGGCTTCTATGATTTGAAAAGTGCTAAAGTTTGTGTTATTTGGAGACCGCAAATAAGTGCCCCGAGCACTCATGCTAACGGATACGCTACAACATAACTTCTACGAAACTGCTCAAAATGACACCAAACTGCTATGGGTGAGTAAAACTACTTGTTTTATTGCCGAAAGAAGGCTCAAATTGTAAAAAAAAACGTTACTTTTCCTTTAATGTCATACTGTGGAACAATCCAGGCAGAGCTGATGGTATATCCGTAGAAACAAGCAGGTAAGGGGCCCCTAAAAAAACAGTTACATAATGCACCTTTAAGGAAATTGATTTGAACTTTAATGATTGAAATTGAATTAATTAATTTATGTTCTGCCATGACATGATGCTCATTATATGTAAAATAGAGAGGTCCTATAATTGAACCTTGAAGAATGCCACATGCAAAAAGAGAAAACTGGTCCATGTCCGTGAAAACTAGACACTTTGTAGGAGGCCTTAACATTGAATTTTAGGGTAGCATATGAATACACATTAAAATGACTTTTTCATTGTTTTAACTTAGGCTACGTTCACACTGCAGGGCTTAATGCTCAATTCCGATTTTTTTGTGAAATCCGATTTTTTTGCGAGGCCGTTCACATTTCCAGTTAAATGCGAATTGTATGTGATCTCCAGTGTGAACGCTAAACTCCCCAAAAGTGTCCCGCATGCGCCTTGGAGGACACGATGACGTCACACGCAGCGAACGCGCTCAATGTTTACGGAAGTAGCCTAAAGTTGCTTTCGTACCGGAGCCAAAACATGTACAGCTTATTTGTTTTAAGGAGGAGACGGAGAAGGACGAGGTTTTTGGCCACAGCGTTTTGCGGGGCAGCGGCAGCAACGTCTGCAGAAAGGAACATGTGGGTGCGGAGTCACAGGCAGGAGGGGTGGGATTGCTACGTGCTACGTGATACGAGTTTATATACTATTTTCGCATGACGAGAAGAACGTTTGTGCACATTTGTGAACGCCGACTTGTACCACTCTCATTGGAGGAAACACACTCAGGTCGGATGAATGCGACCTGGCCGTTCAGACTGAAGTCGCAAGTCAAAAGATCGGATATGTATCGGATTTAGGACCACATATCCAAGTGGCCTGGATCGCATTTGAAAAAATCGGATCTGTGTCGTTCACACTGTCATTAGAAGATCAGATACAGGTCGCATAGAGGCAAAAAAATCGGATTTGGGTCGTTTCAGGCTGCAGTGTGAACGTAGCCTTAGACTTACTTAGACTTAGACAAATTGTATTGATCCACAAGCGAAATTATTTAACTTTCCACGTTCCACATTATAGCCTGAACTGTTTACCCTCTTTATATTCTGAACTGTTCACTCTTGCTCAAAGCCAGAATCCCCCCAGACCAATCATTTCAAGCCCATGAAACAGACAACTGTGTGACCCGAATCCCACATTAAAGCCTGTATATGTGCTTTTCCACATGGGCCTGTTTGCTTTGTATGGCCTGATGAGCTGAAATGAAGCAATCAGCGCACTCCCTCACACTTTGGAGCATATCATACTGAGCGTGTCAGTCTGAACATGTTAACTTGATTAAGTCTCTAAAAATAACCCCCACGCGCCGAGGCCTGTGATCCGCCTAGCAACACATGATGAAGTAATGCTCTACACAACTACGCAAAAAATCACCCTGCATTCTGGACCTATATGAGTCATTCCGATGGCCAAACACACACTCAAACCTGCTTTTCTATGTCCAGAATGACACAGAAAAGCAGGTTTGGTCTGATGACAAGATATGTGTAATCAAAGGTAGATTATTGGCTGTAAATAAAATATTATGTCATTAATTTTGGATTAATTTATAGAACTGGGAATGCGGCCAATTAGCATGCATAAATCAGTTTCACATGTTCACAATTAAAAATGTATTTCTTATGCATGTAGCCAAAATACCATGAAATCATATCAAAAAGTATAAATCGTATCAAAAGTAATATCGGAGGCCCTGACAAAATATCACATTATTTTTTTCTTTTCTTTATTTTTTTCATTCGTTAAAACAAAACAAAAAATAACAGACGCAACACAATTGCATCTGTACAATTATAACTTAAATATGAAAGCACAAGTTTATGATATCTGCCCCTTATCAACTCAAAATTATATTACAACAAAATAATAATAATAATAATAATAATAATAATCATAATAATAATAATAATAATAATAATAATAATGATAATAATAATAATAATAATAAAACATGATCTTTTTACTGCGCAGTACTACTGTATCTTTTCTTTAAAGGGACAGTGTGTAAGATTGTTACCCGTTAATTACTGAAATTGAAGATACCCATTCAAAAATACATTGTTTTCCAAGCCTTTTCACTTCCATCATGAAATCAAAGTATTCTTTTGGACTTAGATATAGTCACATAAAAGGGGGATCTTCCCCATGCAGAGGCAGCCATTTTGAATACGAGAGCCGCAGAAGGACATTTGGGCTCCGCCTTCGCCTTCAGCAAGGCTCGTGGTTTTGGGTAAACAACACAAGCATGCTGCCGGATCAGACGTCGTAATGGATCTAACACGTGTTTTGGACTAAATTGTTTTACTGGATTTTATTCGCTGGATCCTTACGGACAAATTGAGAGCAAGTTTATGGTGAAATACAGAGTTTGACCTGTGCAAAGCATTCTAAGGTAAGCTAACCTCGTTTTGTGCTTTTCCGTATAAAAGCCCCATGTGCTCGGGGAGTGATTGTTGTGCAGGGAAATGAATTGCATAGTCAAAAAGAGGAGACTGTAAGGTTTCATTTGATGTGTAGAGTGTCATGGTACATGATCGGGAATGTGTGTTTTCATGAGAAAAGAAAAAAAAAAACAGGACTGCATTTACTCGTGCGCGGGTACGAGAGCTGTCCGCGTTACGGCGCACCCGGGTGACCCTCGAGGTCTGCCGTAGCTAAAACAGAAAGTGCAATAGCACCATCCACCTATGCGCCACGAATCCTACACACTGGGGCTTTAATGCCACTTTCACATTTTTCATGAAAACTTGAATAGACTTACAAGTTTTAATTTCCTGCTCAAGACTGTTCCATAGACTGACTCCTTGGATTGAGACACGTCTTTCCTTTGGTTTACTTCTGAATACTGGTTTAGAAAAAATATCAGTTCCTCTTAATTTATAACTAGTTTCTCTCTTTTTGAATCTATTTTGCAAGTTGATTGGTACTATTATTTGATGAGCTTTGTACATAATTTTGAGTAAGTTATATTCTACCAATTCTTAAAATGTTAATGTTTTTAATTGTAGGGTTAGTGTGGGTTCTGTATCCACTTCCATTTACCACACGGAGAGCACGTTTCTGTAAAAGGAAGACTGGTTCAATGAGTGTTTTACAGGCACTTCCTCACACTTCAATACAATAAGTCAAATATGGAACAACCAATGAGTTACAACCATAGCATTTTTGCTAAGCCAGTCCTTCACTTTGCGTAATACAGCTATTGTTTGTGATACTTTTGATTTAACTTGTTCTATGTGTGATTTCCATGTCAAATGTTCATCAATTATAACACCTAAACACTTGATCTCACTTTCAATCTCCAGTCCTTGTATGACCAATCTTGCATCTATGTCTTTCCTATTGCAACTAAAAATCATAAACTTTGTCTTACTAATATTTATAGATAGTTTGTTGGCTTTGAACCATATCACAATTTTCTGAAACTCTCTCTCTACTATTTGTAAAACCTCATTTATATTTTTTCCTGAGTAAAATAGAGTAGTATCATCTGCAAACAAAATACATTTGAGTAAACTGGAAACAGAGACAATATCATTAAAGCCCCAGTGTGTAGGATTCGTGGCACATAGGTGGATGGTGCTATTGCACTTTCTGTTTTAGCTACGGCAGACCTCGAGGGTCACCCGGGCGCGCCGTAACGCGGACAGCTCTCGTACCCGCGCACGAGCCGCGCTACTGTATAAATAAAACATGGTCCCAGTTATTTATTTATTTTATTTTCTCATGAAAACACACATTCCCGATCATGTACCATGACACTCTACACATCAAATGAAACCTTACAGTCTCCTCTTTTTGACTATGCAATTCATTTCCCTGCACAACAATCACTCCCCGAGCACATGGGGCTTTTATACGGAAAAGCACAAAACGAGTTGCCTGGAAGACTCCATGACTCATCGCTGTACCAGCGAGTGAGTCTGGTAACGTTTGATCCACAGAATGCGCTGCGTTTGCGCGTAGACAGACAGCTAAGTGAACCAATCAGAGATTGCGCCATCTTGATTCAAAACTGAGGAGGAACTTCCGCTGCCTAAGAGTGACTTTGCGGGCAAAGGCGGGTGCACTGACGTCACCATCTTTGAACGAATCAGAATCGCGGAGTCGGTTTGGAACCGGAGGAGCGAGGGTGGATGGAGGGTGTCCAAATGGTATCGCGGTGTATAGGAAATACAGAGAGATATCATTTGGCTGGCCAGGTAACAAAACGAGGTTAGCTTACCTTAGAATGCTTTGCACAGGTCAAACTCTGTATTTCACCATAAACTTGCTCTCAATTTGTCCGTAAGGATCCAGCGAATAAAATCCAGTAAAACAATTTAGTCCAAAACACGTGTTAGATCCATTACGACGTCTGATCCGGCAGCATGCTTGTGTTGTTTACCCAAAACCACGAGCCTTGCCGAAGGCGGAGCCCAAATGTCCTTCTGCGGCTCTCGTATTCAAAATGGCTGCCTCTGCATGGGGAAGATCCCCCTTTTATGTGACTATATCTAAGTCCAAAAGAATACTTTGATTTCATGATGGAAGTGAAAAGGCTTGGAAAACAATGTATTTTTGAACGGGTATCTTCAATTTCAGTAATTAACGGGTAAAAATCTTACACACTGTCCCTTTAACATAAATAAGCTCATTCCAGCTTTCTGTTATAGGCAATATTTTGAGCACTCTTCAACACACAAAAGATATTATAAGGGAAATATTAATTGCTATGGCAACAGTACTATTTTTTTTTATAATTCAGAAACAAGTGTATAGTATAGTAATTGTAGACCCGTCCTTAATAAGTGAACTACAGCCTCTAAATGAAGTAGAGGGGTCAGTGAGCTGAGGGGGCTGAGCTGGGGCCATCCCATTAACCCAGGTCGATTTGTCACTTCACTAATCCCCCCACAGTGAGAGCAGCCATTATCACACACACACACACACACACACACTCACACACACACACACACACACACACACACACACACACACACACACACACAGAGCAGAGTCGTGTCCATGTCAGGAGAGAGGTTTAGAACAGCAGCACAGGGGGAAGCGCTGATCCCATCTGAGTACAGGGGGTCCTCGGGTTACGACGGTCTCGACTTACGACGTTTCGTGGTTACGAACGCGCCCCCATTATAAAAAAATAATAATATTACGCGTCATTCCGTCTTACGCGGTTAGCGTGGTAAGCGACATAAACAAACGCGAACGGCGCACGGCGGAAGAATACGCTCTGTTGTGGTTGTAGGACGGAGAAGACGGCCTCGTGTGCGTGCCCAATGTGGGCGGAAGTACCTGATGTGGGCTCTGATCTGCTCCTATGAAAGCGGCAGTGATAACCAAGCAGCGTAGTGGTCTAATTATTGAGATGGAAAGGTTATTGGTGCTTTGGTTGGAAGATCAAAATCAAAATCCGACTTACGACGAAATTCTTAAGAATTACTACGCGTCTTAAGAACGGATCAACGTCGTAACCCGAGGACCCCCTGTATGTGTACAGCTGATAAACAACAGGAAGTACATCATCAACTTCCTTTCCCATGACAAGGACCACTTTTCAATTCTCTTTCCTTGCTTCCTTCTCCTTGATTCCTCTCCTCTGTGTCCCAAAGAAAACCACGGAATGAAGGAGTAAGCCTGAAGGAATCTTCAGGAGTAGACATCAGAGCAAATAATTCAACTTTTGGTCCCAGTGAGGAGTTTATATCCTCTCTCCTCGCTTTGTCTCCTCTGTGTGCGGGACTTCTTCACCCATTTCCTGCAAAATTGGGGAAAGGAATAAAGGAGAAGGAAGCGAGGAAAGAAATGAGACATGGCCTACGTGTACAGCTGATAAACAACCAGAAGTACATAATCAACTTCCTGTTCTGTGACAAGGGCTGCTTCTCAATTCTCTTTCGTAGCTTCCTTCTCCTTGATTCCTCTCCTCAATCCTCCATTTTCCAGCTGTCAATCAAACAAGCTATATTAAGTTTTGTCCCAAAGCTCAGAGACAAGGGACGGAAACTGCAGATTAAGGCTTCAGGAGGCAGACATCAGATAAAATAATAATGCATTTTCTCACAGTAAGGAGTTTGTATTGTTGCAACAGGGTAATTTTCTACAGAATCAAGGAGAGGAATCAAGGAAAATACAACCTCGGCTATGTTTTTGAGGAGATAACAACATTATAACATGACTAAAATCTCACAAGTGTCAATTTTGTGTAATATAGGACCTTTAAAACTACCCAAGCTGTATCTGTGGGTAGCACCAGGGTCCTGGTGTTTCTCTGCCGGGACAAACAAGATGGCCCCGTTTAAAGTGAGGCCTTGCAGCTGTAGAGGGACAGTCCTTCTCCAGTCTGACCTACAGGGGATGGATCACACACCTGCTTCCTCCTGACGGGCGAAGCTAGATGCTGCTAATTGTTGCATAAGCTGTGTCTCTTAACGTGAATAATGGTCCACATTGTAGCAGCAGTAGCAGGTGAGTTCACTACAGGGTTTAAAGGTTTTAAATTACGCAAAATTGTCTCTTGTGAGCTTTAAAGGGACAGTGTGTAAGATTTTTACCCGTTAATTACTGAAATTGAAGATACCCATTCAAAAATACATTGTTTTCCAAGCCTTTTCACTTCCATCATGAAATCAAAGTATTCTTTTGGACTTAGATATAGTCACATAAAAGGGGGATCTTCCCCATGCAGAGGCAGCCATTTTGAATACGAGAGCCGCAGAAGGACATTTGGGCTCCGCCTTCGGCAAGGCTCGTGGTTTTGGGTAAACAACACAAGCATGCTGCCGGATCAGACGTCGTAATGGATCTAACACGTGTTTTGGACTAAATTGTTTTACTGGATTTTATTCGCTGGATCCTTACGGACAAATTGAGAGCAAGTTTATGGTGAAATACAGAGTTTGACCTGTGCAAAGCATTCTAAGGTAAGCTAACCTGCTGTGGTGCATGTGGTGCATGTTCCTCTGTGGGTTTGTGGATGTGGTGTGGTGGCGGCACAGGGGCACTGGGGATGGCCGGGCGAGGGAGGACGCGGGGCTTCTGTCGCTGGATGGGCACGGATTTGCCGTATGTTTTGGAGCAGACTTTGTTTCGTGTTTTCCTTGTGTGGGTGGCATTAGCGCGTGCAGAGATTAAGATTAAGCCTTTATTGGTGTCACACACAATGACACACGGGAAAAATTGAACTTCTGCATTTGACCCATCCTTTTCGGCGCTTGGGGGGCAATACAGTGAAGGGTCTTGCCCAATGACCCACACTGGCTTGCTCATTGCCGGGAAGGGATTTGAACCCACATCCCACTGGGGAAAGTCAGTGACTTACCAGTTGAGCTAACCATCCGAGCTTGTGTGGTGAAGTCATGCGTGTGCATGTGCGGCCGTGTCGGGACACTTCAATTTCGTACAAATTTTTTTCCTTCCAGTTTACAGCTGGATCTCTCAAGTCTCACGCTTTGAGAGTGTGACACACGCAATTCGACGTGTTCACACGCTCACACGCCACATATGGTATTTCTCACGCTGAAATTTAGTTACGCAATTCAAGCGCAGTGCACAGCGCCCCCCTCGCGGAAATTACGCAGTCTCAGGCACGACCCCGCTCAAACCTTGAGAGCCCTATGTGTATGGCATCAAACCTTTCTATCTTAATGGAGGCCAAATCTGCCCAAGTTACAGGTCAGATCTGTGGAGAGGCGACCCCGCTCACAGCCAGAATGCCTGTTTTTCAAGGTATTTTTGAGCAATAAAACCACCTGTAATTGAATGAATGTAAGCTAGAGCTGTTTAATGTCATACTGTGAAACATTCCGGGCAGAGCAGTGACATATCCATAGAAACAAGCAGGTGCCGGACCCCCGACTGAAAACATACATAGTGCACTTTTAAGTATATTACAGATACCTACAAATTATACAAAGTATAGTACTTTTACCTTCCACCAGTGATAGCCGAATGGTAACAGGCAACGTTAGAATCCCAGTCGCTAACAAGCCATTATCAAGGTCATGCACCATTTAAGTCCCGGAGTATGTTGGTTATGCTCGAGCTAACCCCATCAGCAGTAATGTGGTACACAAGAATAATGACAATAATGATATTTAGAAAAGTTTCCAAACTAATCAGAGAATTAAATGTGTTGCCTGAAAAGTTTCGCTGCATTATTCATTTGGTGTAATTAGCTAAACGTGATTAGTCGTCTTCGTTAAACAGACTGATTTCAAATTTCGGTGGCATTTTCACAGTGTCTGATCAAATTATGAATATCTTAAACTAGACTTGTATTTTATGTTAGGCTTCAAGTGTAAGTTCTCTAAAACCTCTTTGGAACATTTGGTACAACTTTTAGAGCTGGAAAAGAGCTCACAAAATGCCGATACTAATGGAGCTCAACAGTGACCGTCCACCATCCATTTCCAGAACAAAATTTCTCATAAATTTTTCCCATAGACTTTCAAAAAACAAAGAAATAAATAAAAAATGTTAAGTTTAAAAGCTTGCTCAGGGCTAATCAGCTATGTGGTCTGAAACTGAACCTTTATAAACCATAACGTTATTAAAGGGACAGTGTGTAAGATTTTTACCTGTTAATTACCGAAATTGAAGATACCCATTCAAAAATACATTGTTTTCCAAGCCTTTTCACTTCCATCATGAAATCAAAGTATTCTTTTGGACTTAGATATAGTCACATAAAAGGGGGATCTTCCCCATATAGAGGCAGCCATTTTGAATACGAGACCCGCAGAAGGACATTTGGGCTCCGCCTTCGCCTTCGGCAAGGCTCGTGGTTTTGGGTAAACAACACAAGCATGCTGCCGGATCAGACGTCGTAATGGATCTAACACGTGTTCCCCTGCTGGAAGCGCAGCTCTGCACCGCTGTCTGCTCGCTTCCGTGTTTAACACAGGAAGACAGATGGGAGACTTTGCAATGAAAAAAAGCATATTTACACACAAAATAAAATTAAACCACTGGTATTTCAGAGGTCCAGAGGGTCGGGTAAGGGACTTGCGAGCCTAGAAACACTCGGACGTGCCTCCAGGCAAATAAAAAAACGCATTTCGCATTGTAGCGCATTCACAGTCCAAACTCTATGGGCGGGATATACAGGGACGCTGAGCGGAGACAGAGGGAGGGGCTGGAGCTGCATTTGCCGATCTGACGTCAAAAAGGTGCCTTGTCCGAACTCGCCCGTTTCAACACTGGTTTTGTGTAACGCAGAAAAGGATCGCAAATGCTCAGTTTAGACATTTCGCAACTTTTAGCCATGGGGGGGCCTAAACAGGGTAGGGGAGCTCACATTAACGTTCAAAAACCTCAGAAAGTGAAAATTTCATGCCATGGGACCTTTAAAGGATTTCGCCAAATGTAGCTTTTCACTTCGACTCCCTGTTGTTGTTTTTTTCCTGAAATGATCTACAGTATGGCATTTAATTTAACGATTTCCATGAAGAAAAGCAGGCCACATCACCAAGCCAAGTTATAGGTCAAATCTGTGAAGTGGACCTGCTCATAATAATAATACATGTTTTTAAAGGTAGTTTTGAGAAAAGGAATAAATACTAGATTTGTTAAATGCCATACTGTAGAACAGTGGTCCCCAACCTTTTTTGCGCCACGGACCGGTTAATGTCACCCAAACTTTGGTGTGCACGCAGATATTGGCGGATAAATACCAAAAAATAAAATTATGCGAACAACACAAGAACTGTGGCATGTTGTAAATATAATAGTAACGGTGAATCCACTGTGTACTTGTATATAACTTTAATAAAAGCGTCCTCATGACATGCACCAACAACAGAACAAGAGTCACAACATCCTCTCTGCCCCGACGCTCTCTGGTCGCTATGGTAACGCTTAAACATGCCTTCAGAATAAGATACATCAAAAACAAATATAAAGTACATGAAAAAATACAACTAAAAGTAACCCGCGATAGGCAAAATCTGCAAAGATATTATAGAATGAAACCAAAGATCCAAACCTGTTTTCAGGCCCTAAACATATGCGTGTATTTCACAGTTCCTCTGACCGAGCCTCTTTGTCCTGGCTCCAGTATCGCGGGTTTTGTCTGGGAGAAAACTTTCAAACATACAGCACTCTAGAGTCACACTGTGAGCGATCAAACATTTATACAAATTTGGCAAACTGAACGCATTCTGTACCGTACAGGAGACACGGAGGAGAACGACTGACAAACCGGCAAAGGTCTACAGTCCCTTAGCCAATCAGGACGCAGAAATGTGCGTTGATACACTCATGATACATGAAACAGCGAGGCTGCAAAAAGTGAACCAAGATATAGCGAGGGACAACTGTATTTAATTCAAATGTATTTTATTTTTGTTTGTTCATTTTCAAAATGTAATTCTATGGCAGAAAGGCAAAAATTTAAAATTTAAAATGAAATAACACTGCATATACATTTCAAAAGGGTTTTGTGGCTCCCAGTGTTTCCTTTACTGTGTGAAACGGCTCTAAATGGCTCTTTGAGTGGTAAAGGTTGCCGACCCCTGGGTTAGAGGTTGCTTTTACAAAAAATGGCCGGCGGTGAAATAGTTTTGTGCAAGTCAATCAAATGCATGAGACTAATTATAATTCTACTTTCACTGTATGTATTTATTTTCATAGCTCTACTGATATGTTTTTGTGTAAATCTTTTACAAACCAATGCTGTGTGTAAAAATTGTCCATCGCCTGAACCATGTGACCAAATAAAGTATCACATAATTGCAAAGATGTTAGTACACCGACTCACAATATTGACCCGTTATTATATGATGGGCTTATTACATTTAAAGTTGGCCAAAATGATTAGATTGTGGGTCGTTATCATATACTACATGGTTCTTTGTAACTTCCACTGCTTGTCTCCATGGAGATATTCAAACTTTGCATGAATATTTCATGGTATAGCATTAAACATGTATGTCTCCAAGGAGATATTCGACCAGGAAAATTGTATGGGTTAGATCTGAGAAGAGGCGACACTGCTCATAGTAAGAACTCATGATGGATGATTTAGCTGTGTATGAATCAATGCAAATCTAACTCTGAACAAACACACGGTGAGGGAGCTGCAGGAAGACAGATAAAAGGTCTTTTATTTTGTCTCCTTTAAAATACCTAGCTATAAAAAGTCACTATATTCACACAGTGTTACAACAGTGTTCTGATATACCTCCAACAATAGGCTGCAAACAATTATTTCTATTGTTCATTGATACTTTCCATCATCACTTTTTCAATCAATCAATCAATTAAACATTATTTATAAAGTGATTTTCATACAAAGCGCCTTACAGTGATTAAGGATTAGAAGATTGACTTTTATTGATCTCACACAGGAGAAATGTTTCTGCATTTGACCCGGGGACCATCCCTAGGGTGACCACCGGCATGAAACAGGAAAGGAGGACACTTGTGTCCAAAAAGGAGGACAAAGGCCCTAAAGTGAGGACACCTTGTTGTTTTTTTGTTTTTTTTCCGTCGGTCAAAAAAAACAACTTATGAATAATGTATGAAGTCAACATATATTTATTAACATGGAACACCCATCAAAAAGAAAAATGTGGCAAATTATGGTCAAGATGATATGAACAAAAAACAATATCATCACCAATTCACTGAAAAAACACAGTCTGCCATGCCATCATATGGCGCCAAAAAGCAAAAAAACATGAAAAATTGCGCGCATCTGAGGAGCAAAAATCAGTCAATGGCCTGAGCGGAGCTTTTGAGTGACAGCAGCTTCCAGACAATCAGGGGCTGCAGGGGCTGTATCAGCTGCACGCACATCGCGAATGTTTGCATACGACACAACATCAGAGTAGCAAGTGTAAATAATGGGTGGGGTGTGCGCCGACGAGGGTCGAAAGGAGGACAAAATGTAAAAAAGGAGGACATGTGACAGACGGCCGGACAGACAGCTCTAAAACCGGACTGTCCGGACGAAATCCGGACGAATGGTCACCCTAACCATCCCCATGATTTTGTTGTTTAGGTTTGGTCAGGACCTCAGCTGGAGGATTTTACCTATGGCGCATGTTTGGGTTGGTGGGGGAAACCGGAGTGCCCGGAGGAAACCCACCCAGACCCGGGGAGAACATGCAAACTCCACACAGAAAGGCCCAGGTGACCCGAACCTTCTTGCTGTGAAGCATGAATGCTAACCACTCAGCCACCGTGCCGCCAACAGAAACAAAACAAAACAAAACAACAACAAAAAACTGATGAACAAACAAAACAAACAAATGACAATTTTGTCACCCAAACATAGATATATGAATATATAAATGATAGGGCTGTCAGTTTAACGCGTTAATTAGATTAACACAGCAAATTAGTGCGTAAATAAAAATTAACTTAAATTATTATAACTTAATTATGAACGGCAATTCAATTGGGGCGGCAGTAGCTCAGTTGGTAGAGCATATGTCTCGTGATCCAGGGGTTAGTGGTTCAAATCCCGCTCTTGACGGGTTGACCGCATATGATCCCAGCTCCCACAGATGAGCGCTGCCGTTGTGTCCTTGGGCAAGCTCGCCCCCAGTGTCTGTGGACACTGGTAGCCCCCCATGGCAGAAGATACAAGGCCTGTTATGACGTGAGCCGTCCTCCTGTGGACCCACCGCGGAAGGATTCATGGGGGCTGGTGCATTGTGCTCTGGGCAGCAGAACACTGCTTGGACTGCTGCCCCCGCGACCCAGAAAATGGAAAAGCGGAAGAAAATGAATGAATGAATGAATTCAATGTGCTCGCATTTTAAATTTGGCGTGTGGCGAGCAAATCACTGCTCGGGCCTTTGAACGGCAAGTTTATTTATAAAAAGAACGAAGACAGGACGATCAACAAGAACGCGGTGATTTGTAGCTTTTGTCAAAAAGAATTTTCTGATCACCGAAGCTGCTCCAGCCTGACGGATCATTTAAACGTGAAACAGGTTCCATCATTACTGGCGATAGTGCGCACTTCACTAAAGCACCAAAACATGCTCGCAGAATTTGGGACATGAATGAGCTAAGCACCCACATGAAAACTGACAAACTCAATCGCAAAGTGGTTCGTTCATTCGTTCGTTCATTCGCTCACTCACAATCTCTCTCTCTCTCTCTCTCCCTCTCTGTCTCCCTCTCTCTCTCTATCTCTCACACTCTTAAAGGAAAAGTAACGTTTTTTTACAATTTGAGCCTTATTTCGGTAATAAAACAAGTTGTTTTACTCACCCATAGCACTTTGGTGTCATATGGAGCACTTCCAGAGATGTTTTAGATTAGCGTTAGGCTAACGCCGTTAGCCTAGCGCGACTTATAGCCATAGCTCGGGGCATTCCCCGAGCATGTAATATGCCCCGTGCGGGCTCCAAATAACACAAACTTTAGCACTTTTCAAATCATAGAAGCTCGATGTCTTTAGCCTACGATTTCGTGTGGTCAAAAGTGGCCTGTAATCCGAGATTTAGCCATAGTTTCGAGTAGATGAGGAGGCCAGTGCGCATGTGCGGACTGTGCTCTCAGCTCCCGGGACCCAAACATGGAATGCAAAGGTGTAAACTATGGATAAATCTCGGATTACAGGCCACTTTTGATTCAAACGAAATCGTAGACTAAGACATCGGGCTTCTATGATTTGAAAAGTGCTAAAGTTTGTGTTATTTGGAGCCCGCACGGGGCATATTACATACTTCCCCGAGCTATGGCTATAAGTCACGCTAGGCTAACGGCGTTAGCCTAACGCTAATCTAAAACATCTCCGGAAATCCTCCACATGACACCAAAGTGCTATGGGTGAGTAAAACAACTTGTTTTATTACCGAAATAAGGCTCAAATTGTAAAAAAAAAACGTTACTTTTCCTTTAAAATGTGATTAATTAGATTCATATTTTTAATCCCCTGACAGCACTAATAAATGAACATAGCTAAAACACAAACAGGAAGCGAGTATGGGCGCACTTCCGGCTCCACCACCTCTCTCTCTGTAAATAACCCACTCTACCTGATTCTGGCACTTTAGCTCCCTGCTAAACCAGCTATGACACTTGCAGTTGGACTTCCAAATATCGGCGGCTCTAAATTTGCTCCTGTAACTGCTAGCCTCTGTGCACTTCATTTGGCTGGAGCCGAAAGCTATGGGTAACCCACACTCCCTTAGACTTCTTTAAACGCACCCTAATAAAGAACATGTAGAACATTACAAATAAGCTGTATTATTATTCTCTTTTTTGACATTTTGTACTGTCTCTGTCTTCATTATAAACAGGTCTTTTCGTATACCTTTTCTAGTTTGTATAGCCCAGATAACTATTACAAATCCCAAACGACTAAGAATATTTTTACAGTCAAACAAAGCAAAGCACAGATCCAATGGACAAACTCATCACCATTTAGCCCATTGCTTCTGGTCTTATAAGCACACACCTCTGCATTGTAACCAGTGACACAGAAATCCTCTTTAGGCATGCGCTCGGCCCACTTAGCGCCCTGCCTCTTGCTCCAACCAAACACAACCAGAGTCATGCAAATGGATGAGTAAATCTCTACAGGCGCACGTACGTATCTAAAGCCAGCGGTATGAATAATGCAGTCAGGAGCACTTTTCACACACTGCACCGCCCGCCTGCTCCCCTGTGTAGCCTATGGGAGTAGAGCGGAGCTCGTATAGGGCTTCTGTGTATGTTTCAGGTTGTTGTGTGCATGTGTGTGTGTTTTGTTTTTTATTTTTTTCTGTGTGTAATCTGCTGGGGCGTGTAAGATCTCCAGGTGTGATGTTAGTAAAGTAAAGGCTAAACATGATGTAAGATTACAACCCATGTTTTTTTTTTTTTTTTTCCTTTTTAGTTCAGTGCAGCCCAGTTTTCAGCATGTAGCAGTACATAGATGTATTGGTAGCATGTAATAACTGCAATTTCAACAAAGCATGATTTAAAGGTCTTATATTGTGCAAAATTAATTAGCTTTAAAGGGACTTTGGTATCGATCCGCCCATCACTACTCAAAATGTTCTGTTCCACCTTATGTAGGGTGACTAGATTTTCAAAATCAGGAACTGGGACGACCCTGGTTTGGATTGGTTGGTAATAATAAAATTATGAAACAAGTGCATAATTAAGGAAAATTGTTCTGCACTTGGCCCATTCATGACTTATTCATGACTTATTCATGACTTATTCATGACTAACATATGAGTCAGTAAATTCTCTTTATATTTTCTGCAATTTTATCTAAACAAATGGCAATTTATGCCTCTCTTTACTGTTGGCAGATGCCAAAATGGTTGAGGGGTTATTGATTTAACTCTTAGACTCTTGACTTGAACTGTCTGAATTGTGTGTACAGTGAGTACTGGTTTTATGTACTTTTGTGTGATTGTTGTTGTACGTTTCCCTGTCCCTGATTTGACATCAACCTGCCGAGGGACTGAAGATGGAAATTAGCCACGTTGGCTATAATCTTTACATATTTACATTTTAAATGTTCATTACTATGTGCTTGATCAAAGGAGAAGTTCAATTTGTCAACTGGACAAAGTTTGTTTGGTTGAAAACGTTTCGCCGCTCATCCGAGAGGCTTCGAAGCCTCTCGGATGAGCGGCGAAACGTTTTCAACCAAACAAACTTTGTCCAGTTGACAAATTGAACTTCTCCTTTGATCATGGATTCTACCTGGACGACTGAGGGACTTTTCACGCATTACTATGTGCTGTCCCTTTACAAATAAATACAAATACAAAATAGGGACACCAGGGACATTTCTTGGATAAAACTGAGACAAATTAATGCTTTTGGATAAATCCACTGGGACAGGGGGCACAAGGCTCAAAACTGGGACTGTCCTGAGTAAAAAGGGACATCTGGTCACCCTAACCTTATGACGTTATGAAATGGTAGTTTTCAAGTTAATAGCAGCCTTTTACATTTTGTTAGAATAGAGAGAAAATGTGACTGAAAGTATCCAAATGACTCTAGTGTAGGTGTATGGAGTTTCAAAATACAGTGGAGTAATGCCTGTATCGATCGCCACACATGACATCACAAGGTGGAACAGTGTTTTTAGTTTGAGGAAATAACTAAATATGCAGGATTTTGTTTTAAACGTGTGAACGAAGCAAAACACAAGTGAATATCTATTCTGAGGCAAACCAAATTTGCACAAATACATGGGGAAAAAAAGCTTTAAACATGAACATATATTAACTTAGAATTGTGTATCCTGTTTTGTCCTGCTAAAACCACATAGAAACCTCTCCACCCATGCAAATCAATGTAATTCTGACATCCCTCTAACCCAAAAACATATCTAATATTTGGCAATACAGTGAACCCTCGCTCTATCGCGGTTCACTGTTCGCGGCCTCGCTGTTTCGCGGATTTTTTTTTCCTATTTTTTATTTTTTATTTTTTTCAATTTTTTTTTATAGTGTAACTTTTTTTACAGTGTAACATTGTGTCCTGCGTCCTGATTGGCTAAGAGACTAGACCAGGACTAAACCAGGTCTAAAACAGGTCTAAACCAGGACTAAACCAGGACTAAATCAGGACTAAACCAGGACTAAACCAGGACTAAACCAGGTCTAGACCAGGGATGGTCACACAGGGTGGTAGGGACAGAGTCTCTGATGTCCTTCACGAGAGCGCCTGGGTGACAGGAGGTGTGGCCTTTGTTTACTTGCACGAGCCGGACCAAGGAAGAGCCAAGAATCAACAGGGACGGGCCTGGCCCGGACGCCGCGCGGCCGGGGGAGCCGCAGCAGGTGGGAGCCGCATTCGAGGGAGCCGCAGCGGGGGGAGGACACTCACGCGCACAGAGGAGACAGTGGGTCCTCCCCGTCACGCCTAGCGGACGAACCCGACCCCATCCTAGAGAGCTGTGGAGTATTGGCGATGCATTGATAGCCATGCCCCGAACTCCGGGGCGGTCTGATTTTGGAGCCGGGGTGAAATGCCACCAACCCTTGTGAGCGCGGGTTAGTGGGGGAAAATCCTCATGGTAGAGCTGATCGGGGCTTTAGACCAAGCCCCTCGCTGAAGTGTTCGTACCTGGTCGGGTGGTGAGGACTGGTGCTCAGAGGCGTCTGTTAGCGGTTTGGCACTGTTAGCGGTGGCTTGAGTCTTGCCCAAAATGATATCCAGGTCGCTTTCCACTCGACTTTCGCACATGGCATGGATATGTGGTACCAAAACAAACACACGTGTCCGCGCGCACGTGTCCGCGTGTCACGTGTCTCCCCCCGTGTCACTATTAATATATTTTGATGAAAATCTACAAAAGTTTGAGTGTTTAAACAAGAGAAAAATGTGAGGAAAATGTTAATACCAGTCTCAGAAAGGTGTATAATGTGTCTGGTGAAGCGTTTTCAGCCTTAAAACATGTATAATAATTGTAAAATATAAAATTGTCCAACTTCGCGGATTTCACTTATTGCGGGCTATTTCTGGAACCTAACCCCCGCGATAAACGAGGGTTCACTGTACAATAAGTTGCTCTAGATGTCTAAAGTTCAAACTGTATACTTTCAATTCTATCCACTGTCAAATATAATGCTACTGGAAACTCTAATGCATTCACCCAATCCAGGAAATGTTAGCAGATGGTGTTGTTTTGGCTTTAGCTCGTCTTCCACGTTAACCTAATGCATCTTGTATCCTGCTGCAGTGCGCATAAATCGTTAGCTTCTTCTCCTTTGACAAAAATCCACTCTCTCCGGCTCGTCCTAGCGAGTGAAATGCTTTGACCGCTGCCTATGTTCATCCTTGTTGAGTTTGTTATGTAAGCTTTTAACACACCACATACATTTTGCTGGAGGCTAAGACAACATACCAGTTTGGGCCCCACACAACTGCAGTGGCGTACAAGGATTTGTCAAAGTCTACTGTATAATTTCACACTCGGAATTGTCTCTGTGTATCCATTTCCGGACTATACGCAGGGCGATTATTATGGGATGTTGTTTTTGCTCACGTAAAAGTGCTGTTCATGATTCTACTACCTTAAAAGCATGAAAAACAGACCCATTTTATGCTATTGTGATATGTTATCATGTTGTTTCCTTGTCACAAACATACCTGGGGTTGTGTTTTTTTTGTTTAATTCACACACATTCTGCATATCTAATCTGAGCTCTTCTTTCAAACAGAAAAGACACTGTTCCACCTTGTGATGTCATGTGGTAATACAAGTGTTTTAATCTCCACACACCTTCAGGAGAATCATTTGGATGATTTCAACTCTGGAATTTCCAATCTCTGCTGAACAAAAAGTAGCTGTTAGCTTGAAAACTACAGCTTCATGACATCACATGGTGGAACAGAACATTTTGAGCTCTGGAGATGTAGACAGACTAATAATATAGGTTTAATCAAGCATGTGAATGAAACAAAGCACAACTGTAGGTAGGTTTTGAGGAGGTAACAACATTCGATTATGGCTTAAAGCTCACAGCTGGAACTACCAAACTGTTATAGTCTGTAGTCGAGTTGTAAAATGAAACCAGGGGGATGGTGACATTTTTCACCAATGGGGGGGTTAAAATGGAAATGCTTTTATAACAAAAAGTCCATATAATCATTCAGTAATTCAATAATACACAGGATATATGTTATCACACACGTACACACACACACACACACACACACACACACACACACACATACACACACATACACACACCTTAGTCCTGATTTAGTCTTGGTTTAGTCCCGGTTTAGTCCTGGCTTAGTCCTAGTTTAGACCTGTTTTAGTCCTGGCTTAGTCCTGGTTTAGACCTGGTTTAGACCTGGTTTAAACCTGGTTTAGTCCTGGCTTAGTCTTGGTTTGGACCTGGTTTAGTCTTGGTTTAGTCCTGGTTTAGTCCCGGTTTAGACCTGGTTTAGACCTGGTTTAGACCTGGTTTAGTCCTGGCTTAGTCTCGGTTTGGACCTGGTTTAGTTTTGGTTTAGTCCTGGTTTAGTCTTGGTTTAGTCCTGGTTTAGACCCGGTTTAGATCTGGTTTAGTCTTGGTTTAGTCCTGGTTTATACCTGGTTTAGTCTTGGTTTAGTCCTGGTTTAGACCTGGTTTAGTCTTGGTTTAGTCCTGGTTTAGTGCCTAAATAGATGCAGAAATAATCTGATAATGACTCACCCATAAGAATGCGGTCAGATCCATTCTAACAGTTTGCCGTGTTGTCTTTAATAATCCGGAGCTCCGGAGAAAAGGACATAATCCCGAACGTATCCCGTGTCCCGAGGCGAGAGTTCCTTCTTATGTAGCATTAACGTAGCAAGTTAAGGATTCTTCTTCTCTTGGAAATGCCACGTAAACATTCACGCGGCTCGCTCACAGCTGATCGGCGAACAGGCGCAAACACAACAGCGGCAATCGTCATGATTGGCGGGAGCGCGTATCGGTGCGTAATTATGCTGCAACATGATTGGAAACTGGAGCGCAGCTCGGCCTATGATTGGCTCTTGGGCACTGGCCATTTTGACTTAAAGATCCCATGACATGGTACTTCTTGATGCTTTTATATGGCTCCTTAATGGTTCCCTAATACTGTAAATGAATCCTTCTTCAAAATCAACACTCAGTGCATGAGAAACAGAGATAAGATGAGAAAGAGTCATAAATATCTCTCTCAAACACTTTATTCTGGGCGTTGTTGCTTGAATGCAAATGAGGAGAAAAGAGCTGGCCTATAGTAGAGGGTGGGGGCGTGGCCAAGCTCTCCGCTCCGCTCTGTGACCCACTTCCGTGTTTTTGCACGGGGGGGAGATTTGAAGCGTTCCATTGAAAAATAACCACATTTCCACATAAAATAAAATTAAACCACTGCTGTTCAAAGGTCCAGAGGCTCAGATAAAGGACTTCCGAGCCTAGAAACACTCGGACGTGCCTCCAGGCAAATAAAAAAACGCATTTCGCATTGCCTAGCGCATTCGCAGTCCAAACTCTCTGGGCGTGATTTACAGAGACGCTGAGTACAGACAGACGGGGGTGGAACTGCATTTGCATTTCTTTTTTCGATCTGACGTCAATAAGTTTCCTTGTTCAAAATCGCCCGTTTGAGCTCCGATTTTTTGTAACGCAGAAAAGGATCGCAAATGCTCAGTTTAGACATTTCGCAACTTTTAACCATGGGGGGGGGGGGGCTAAACAGGGTAGGGGAGCTCACATTAACGTTCAAAAACCTCAGAAAGTGAAAATTTCATGCCATGGGACCTTTAAAAACAGCGAAATTCGCCAAAAGTTTAGGGATTTTCATGCCTGATTGATAAAATGCCATAAGGGATGGGAAGAAGGGATGCCCGTTTTAGAAGAGGGATGCCATAGAAATGACATTTTCAACAGTGTGCAGCTCTTTTTTTTTTTTTTTTTTTGTATTACAAGAAAAAACTGAAATCTCCCCAGTATTGCAAAGAAATTGTATAGGCTATAAATATTGAACGTCAATATAGTAATGACAATGAAACGATAAAAAGATGCAGATGGAACACAGACTTATTTTGACCTCAAGACACTGGAAGAATTTGGGAACAGGGCTTTTAAAATTTTGCACAATCTTTTAAAGAAGTCTTTCACTCAAGCGAAGCAGCCAGTCAAACTAAATGACACGCGCTTTGTATGGCCAAGCCAGCGAAACTGGGATATTTCCACTGTGGCTAAGGCTTCTTTCTTACTCATCTACATTTCACAAAAGATGACATAATTGGTTTGAGTTACTGGACTTTTTGAAAGAACCAAACTGAAAACTACCAACTTATATACTTAGCATTCAACTTATCTATGTTTTCTTACTAGTAAATACCTTGAGTGAGTTGACCCAACTCACTCAAGCTCTCCAAATATGGCTTAGTATGAACTGTCTCCATGGCAAGTGCTGTTTATTACCATACTGTAACTTAAAGATTTTTACCCGTTAATTACCGAAATTGAAGACACCCATTCAAAAATACATTGTTTTCCAAGCCTTTTCACTTCCATCATGAAATCAAAGTATTCTTTTGGACTTAGATATAGTCACATAAAAGGGGGATCCTCCCCATGCAGAGGCAGCCATTTTGAATACGAGAGCCGCAGAAGGACATTTGGGCTCCGCCTTCGGCAAAGCTCGTGGTTTTGGGTAAACAACGACAAGCATGTTGCCGGATCACACGTCGTAATGGATCTAACATGTGTTTTGGACTAAATTGTTGTACTGGATTTTATTCGCTGGATCCTTACGGACAAATTTCAGACCAAGCTTATGGTGAAATGCTGAGTTTGACCTGGGCAGAGCCTTCAAAGGTAAGCTTTGTGCTTTTCCGTTTTGTGCTTTTCCGTATAAAAGCCCCATGTGCTCGGGGAGTGATTGTTGTGCAGGGAAATGAATTGCATAGTCAAAAAGAGGAGACTGTAAGGTTTCATTTGATGTGTAGAGTGTCATGGTACATGATCGGGAATGTGTGTTTTCATGCGAAAAAAAACCAAAAAAACGGGACCGCGTTTTATGTATACAGTAGCGGCGTGCGGCTCGTGCGCGGGTACGAGAGCTGTCCGCGCTACGGCGCGCCCAGGTGACCCTCTACACACTATGTGTGTAGAATCCCTCAGTCGTCCAGGTAGAATCCACGGCAAAAGGAGAAATTCAATTTGTCAACTGGTCAAAAGTTTATTTGGTCAAATATGGTTTGCAGCTCATTCAAGCTGCTTCTTCAGTTCTGTACAAGTTCTGTTCCAGAAATGAAGAAGCTGCGAAACATATTCTACCAAATAAACTTTTGTCCAGTTGACAAAGTTTGCCTTCAAATCACTAGTGAACAGCATTGTATGAAAAGGAGTTCAAACACTATGAGACATTCCAGGCCAAAATGAGTCTGTAAATAGTCTTATTACATCCAAATAAAGCCCAACCAGGATATCAAATAAACCGATAATAATCAAATAAATCATGAAACTGATACCCAAACCGGCAACATTTTCAGTATCGGCACCACCACTTCAAATATTGTACATTTAATCCCCAATACATTTCTAAAAATGTCCTAATTTGACATTGACTTTGTGTTATCTCTGCTCTACTCTTCTTGCATATGCAGCATCTTATAAGCAGTTTGAAAGACATTGTCCTAAACATAAAACTTGTTTCATTGTTTCCATGGAGTCTACAATGGTGTATCTAATCTAATCTAATCTAAATACAAATTAAACTTCAGTATTTTGTCCATGAATGTTGCCATACGCTGTTTCTATCTATCTGGTTAAGAATAAATACAGACCTGTAATCGTTAGGGTTAGGAAAAGGCGTTGGGCTGGTCTTTAGTTTAAAGGTCCCATGGCATGAAATTTTCACTTTCTGAGGTTTTTGAACGTTAATGTGAGCTCCCCTACCCTGTTTAGGGCCCTCCATGGCTAAAAGTTGCGAAATGTGTAAACTGAGCATTTGCGATCCTTTTCTGCGTTTGAAAAAACACAGCTCAAATGGGCGATTCTGAACAAGGAAACGTTTTGACGTCACACGGAAAATGCAGCTCCACCCCCGTCTGGATGTCTACCCACCGTCTCTGTAAATCACGCCCAGAGAGTTTGGACCGCGAATGAGCTACGCAATGCGAAATGCGTTTTATTTGCCTGGAGGCATGTGCGAGTGTTTCTAGACTCGGAAGTCCTTTACCCGACCCCCTGGACCTCTGAAACAGCAGTGGTTTAATTTTATTTTCTGTGAAGATGTGTTTTTTTCATTGAAACGGCTCTCCTTTCTTCCGCCGCTCTTAAAACACGGAAGTGGGGCCAGCACACAGCGCACCGCTAAAACAAGGAACCAGCGCCGCATTTGCCCCCCCCACCCGCTGCTCTGACCTATCGCTGTCCTTCTCATTTGCATTCAAGAGTGATGATTTTGAAGAAGGATTCATTTACAGTATTAGGGAACCATTAAGAGCGCCATATAAAAGCATCAAGAAGTACCATGTCATGGGATCTTTAAAACAGTATGAACTGTCTCCATGGCAAGTGCTGTTTATTACCATACTGTAACTTAAAGATTTTTACCCGTTAATTACCGAAATTGAAGACACCCATTCAAAAATACATTGTTTTCCAAGCCTTTTCACTTCCATCATGAAATCAAAGTATTCTTTTTGGACTTAGATATAGTCACATAAAAGGGGGATCCTCCCCATGCAGAGGCAGCCATTTTGAATACGAGAGCCGCAGAAGGACATTTGGGCTCCGCCTTCGGCAAAGCTCGTGGTTTTGGGTAAACAACGACAAGCATGTTGCCGGATCACACGTCGTAATGGATCTAACATGTGTTTTGGACTAAATTGTTGTACTGGATTTTATTCGCTGGATCCTTACGGACAAATTTCAGACCAAGCTTATGGTGAAATGCTGAGTTTGACCTGGGCAGAGCCTTCAAAGGTAAGCTTTGTGCTTTTCCGTTTTGTGCTTTTCCGTATAAAAGCCCCATGTGCTCGGGGAGTGATTGTTGTGCAGGGAAATGAATTGCACAGTCAAAAAGAGGAGACTGTAAGGTTTCATTTGATGTGTAGAGTGTCATGGTACATGATCGGGAATGTGTGTTTTCATGCGAAAAAAAACCAAAAAAACGGGACCGCGTTTTATGTATACAGTAGCGGCGTGCGGCTCGTGCGCGGGTACGAGAGCTGTCCGCGCTACGGCGCGCCCAGGTGACCCTCGAGGTCTGCCGTAGCTAAAACAGGAAGTGCAATAGCACCATCCGCCTATGCGCCACGAATCCTACACACTGGGGCTTTAAAGGTGTTATATTACACCAAATAAACTCTTGTGTGCTTTAAGCCATGTTATAATGCTGGAACCTTCTCAAAAACATACTCAGAGTTGTGAAATATGCAGGGTTTTGTGTATTAAATGTGTGAATGAAACACAACACTGGGTATATTTTTGATGAGGAAATAACATTATAATAGATGGAAAAAAGGAGAAATTCAATTTGTCAACTGGACAAAGTTTATTATACTTAGTATACGTAAGAAGTATCTTGGATGGGCTGCGAAACGTATTCAACCAAATAAACTTTGTCAGTTTGTCAGTTGACAAATTGAATTTCTCCTTTTGCCGGGATTCTACCTGGACGACTGAGGGATTCTTCACACAATATTATAATACAGATCAGAAAATAAAGCAACATGGGCCCTTTAATTCACGTTCTACTTCTCTTATTATAGTTTGAGAAATGTGAGAGGCTGACTTTAACAGCTTGACAGTTCATTCACAATAAGAACACACACATATGGCAATTAGCGCTATTCCTTTTCTGGCTGTGTCTTATCACATTGTCTTCACAGCTTGCAGTTTCCATGCAACCACTGAGATGACTAACTTCAGACAGCGTTCACGATGTTGGCTTTGGAACTTTAGTGTAACTATACTTTTACTTGTGTTTCAGTACAGAAGTTTTCTCCTGCCTGGGGTCCATAAGACACACTTCTCAAATACTTTACGAAAATGTGAGTCTGGACAATGGTGCCTACCCCGCAGACGTCCACCGAGATGCACCTCCACCACATGTCGCTCACCATTTTCACTAGTTTACTTTTTATAAGCAAATGAAGGGGTTTTATTTATTTTTAGCCTTAGTTTGCCTTAGTTCACTATTAAATATACTATTACTATTTCAATTTTTGCACGTATTAGCACTAGGGATGCACCGATCCAGCTTTTCCACTTCTGATACCAGTGTTGATACTTTGAATTTAAGTGTATGCCGAGACCCAATATTAACCGATGCCAGTGTAGGGATGGAAAATGACACTTATTTCTTTAAAACACAGTTAGCTTATTGCACATGAGATCCAATAGTGTTCTGTAACTGCTATTTATCCTTCAAATCACTATGTGTGTAGAATCCCTCAGTCGTCCAGGTAGAATCCACGGCAAAAGGAGAAATTCAATTTGTCAACTGGTCAAAAGTTTATTTGGTCAAATATGGTTTGCAGCTCATTCAAGCTGCTTCTTCAGTTCTGTACAAGTTCTGTTCCAGAAATGAAGAAGCTGCGAAACATATTCTACCAAATAAACTTTTGTCCAGTTGACAAAGTTTGCCTTCAAATCACTAGTGAACAGCATTGTATGAAAAGGAGTTCAAACACTATGAGACATTCCAGGCCAAAATGAGTCTGTAAATAGTCTTATTACATCCAAATAAAGCCCAACCAGGATATCAAATAAACCGATAATAATCAAATAAATCATGAAACTGATACCCAAACCGGCAACATTTTCAGTATCGGCACCACCACTTCAAATATTGTACATTTAATCCCCAATACATTTCTAAAAATGTCCTAATTTGACATTGACTTTGTGTTATCTCTGCTCTACTCTTCTTGCATATGCAGCATCTTATAAGCAGTTTGAAAGACATTGTCCTAAACATAAAACTTGTTTCATTGTTTCCATGGAGTCTACAATGGTGTATCTAATCTAATCTAATCTAAATACAAATTAAACTTCAGTATTTTGTCCATGAATGTTGCCATACGCTGTTTCTATCTATCTGGTTAAGAATAAATACAGACCTGTAATCGTTAGGGTTAGGAAAAGGCGTTGGGCTGGTCTTTAGTTTAAAGGTCCCATGGCATGAAATTTTCACTTTCTGAGGTTTTTGAACGTTAATGTGAGCTCCCCTACCCTGTTTAGCCCCCCCATGGCTAAAAGTTGCGAAATGTGTAAACTGAGCATTTGCGATCCTTTTCTGCGTTTGAAAAAACACAGCTCAAATGGGCGATTCTGAACAAGGAAACTTTCTGACGTCACACGGAAAATGCAGCTCCACCCCCCGTCTGGATGTCTACCCACCGTCTCTGTAAATCACGCCCAGAGAGTTTGGACCGCGAATGAGCTACGCAATGCGAAATGCGTTTTTTTATTTGCCTGGAGGCATGTGCGAGTGTTTCTAGGCTCGGAAGTCCTTTACCCGACCCCCTGGACCTCTGAAACAGCAGTGGTTTAATTTTATTTTCTGTGAAGATGTGTTTTTTTCATTGAAACGGCTCTCCTTTCTTCCGCCGCTCTTAAAACACGGAAGTGGGGCCAGCACACAGCGCACCGCTAAAACAAGGAACCAGCGCCGCATTTGCCCCCCCCACCCGCTGCTCTGACCTATCGCTGTCCTTCTCATTTGCATTCAAGAGTGATGATTTTGAAGAAGGATTCATTTACAGTATTAGGGAACCATTAAGGCGCCATATAAAAGCATCAAGAAGTACCATGTCATGGGATCTTTAAAACAGTATGAACTGTCTCCATGGCAAGTGCTGTTTATTACCATACTGTAACTTAAAGATTTTTACCCGTTAATTACCGAAATTGAAGACACCCATTCAAAAATACATTGTTTTCCAAGCCTTTTCACTTCCATCATGAAATCAAAGTATTCTTTTGGACTTAGATATAGTCACATAAAAGGGGGATCCTCCCCATGCAGAGGCAGCCATTTTGAATACGAGAGCCGCAGAAGGACATTTGGGCTCCGCCTTCGGCAAAGCTCGTGGTTTTGGGTAAACAACGACAAGCATGTTGCCGGATCACACGTCGTAATGGATCTAACATGTGTTTTGGACTAAATTGTTGTACTGGATTTTATTCGCTGGATCCTTACGGACAAATTTCAGACCAAGCTTATGGTGAAATGCTGAGTTTGACCTGGGCAGAGCCTTCAAAGGTAAGCTTTGTGCTTTTCCGTTTTGTGCTTTTCCGTATAAAAGCCCCATGTGCTCGGGGAGTGATTGTTGTGCAGGGAAATGAATTGCACAGTCAAAAAGAGGAGACTGTAAGGTTTCATTTGATGTGTAGAGTGTCATGGTACATGATCGGGAATGTGTGTTTTCATGCGAAAAAAAACCAAAAAACGGGACCGCGTTTTATGTATACAGTAGCGGCGTGCGGCTCGTGCGCGGGTACGAGAGCTGTCCGCGCTACGGCGCGCCCAGGTGACCCTCGAGGTCTGCCGTAGCTAAAACAGGAAGTGCAATAGCACCATCCGCCTATGCGCCACGAATCCTACACACTGGGGCTTTAAAGGTGTTATATTACACCAAATAAACTCTTGTGTGCTTTAAGCCATGTTATAATGCTGGAACCTTTCTCAAAAACATACTCAGAGTTGTGAAATATGCAGGGTTTTGTGTATTAAATGTGTGAATGAAACACAACACTGGGTATATTTTTGATGAGGAAATAACATTATAATAGATGGAAAAAAGGAGAAATTCAATTTGTCAACTGGACAAAGTTTATTATACTTAGTATACGTAAGAAGTATCTTGGATGGGCTGCGAAACGTATTCAACCAAATAAACTTTGTCAGTTTGTCAGTTGACAAATTGAATTTCTCCTTTTGCCGGGATTCTACCTGGACGACTGAGGGATTCTTCACACAATATTATAATACAGATCAGAAAATAAAGCAATATGGGCCCTTTAATTCACGTTCTACTTCTCTAATTATAGTTTGAGAAATGTGAGAGGCTGACTTTAACAGCTTGACAGTTCATTCACAATAAGAACACACACATATGGCAATTAGCGCTATTCCTTTTCTGGCTGTGTCTTATCACATTGTCTTCACAGCTTGCAGTTTCCATGCAACCACTGAGATGACTAACTTCAGACAGCGTTCACGATGTTGGCTTTGGAACTGTAGTGTAACTATACTTTTATTTGTGTTTCAGTACAGAAGTTTTCTCCTGCCTGGGGTCCATAAGACACACTTCTCTAATACTTTACGAAAATGTGAGTCTGGACAATGGTGCCTACCCCGCAGACGTCCACCGAGATGCACCTCCACCCACATGTCGCTCACCATTTTCACTAGTTTACTTTTTATAAGCAAATGAAGGGTTTTTATTTATTTTTAGCCTTAGTTTGCCTTAGTTCACTATTAAATATACTATTACTATTTCAATTTTTGCACGTATTAGCACTAGGGATGCAGCGATCCAGCTTTTCCACTTCTGATACCAGTGTTGATACTTTGAATTTAAGTGTATGCCGAGACCCAATATTAACCGATGCCAGTGTAGGGATGGAAAATGACACTTATTTCTTTAAAACACAGTTAGCTTATTGCACATGAGATCCAATAGTGTTCTGTAACTGTTATTTATCCTTCAAATCACTATGTGTGTAGAATCCCTCAGTCGTCCAGGTAGAATCCACGGCAAAAGGAGAAATTCAATTTGTCAACTGGTCAAAAGTTTATTTAATCAAATATGGTTTGCAGCTCATTCAAGCTGCTTCTTCAGTTCAGTACAAGTTCTGTTCCAGAACTGAAGAAGCTGCGAAACATATTCTACCAAATAAACTTTTGTCCAGTTGACAAAGTTTGCCTTCAAATCACTAGTGAACAGCATTGTATGAAAAGGAGTTCAAACACTATGAGACATTCCAGGCCAAAATGAGTCTGTAAATAGTCTTATTACATCCAAATAAAGCCCAACCAGGATATCAAATAAACCGATAATAATCAAATAAATCATGAAACTGATACCCAAACCGGCAAAGTTTTCACTATCGGCACCAACATCTCTAATTAGCACTTCAAATATTGTACATTTTATCCCCAATACATTTCTAAAAATGTCCTAATTTGACATTGACTTTGTGTTATCTCTGCTCTACTCTTCTTGCATATGCAGCATCTTATAAGCAGTTTGAAAGACATTGTCCTAAACATAAAACTTGTTTCATTGTTTCCATGGAGTCTACAATGGTGTATCTAATCTAATCTAATCTAATCTAAATACAAATTAAATTTCAGTATTTTGTCCGTGAATGTTGCCATAGGCTGTTTCTATCTATCTGGTTAAGAATAAATACAGACCTGTAATCGTTAGGGTTAGGATCGTTAGGGTTGGGCTTGTCTTTAGTTTAAAGGTCCCATGGCATGAAATTTTCACTTTCTGAGGTTAATGTGAGCTCCCCTACCCTGTTTAGCCCCCCCATGGCTAAAAGTTGCGAAATGTGTAAACTGAGCATTTGCGATCCTTTTCTGCGTTTGAAAAAACACAGCTCAAATGGGCGATTCTGAACAAGGAAACTTTCTGACGTCACACGGAAAATGCAGTTCCACCCCCGTCTGGATGTCTACCCCCCGCCTCTGTAAATCACGCCCAGAGAGTTTGGACAGCGAATGAGCTACGCAATGCGAAATGTGTTTTTTTATTTGCCTGGAGGCACGTGCGAGTGTTTCTAGACTCGGAAGTCCTTTAACCGACCCCCTGGACCTCTGAAACAGCAGTGGTTTAATTTTATTTTCTGTGAAAATGTGTTTTTTTCATTGAAACGGCTCTCCTTTCTTCCGCCGCTCTTAAAACACAGAAGTGGGGCCAGCACACAGCGCATCGCTAAAACAAGGAACCAGCGCCGCATTTGCCCCCCCGCTGCTCTGACCTATCGCTGTCCTTCTCATTTGCATTCAAGCAACAACGCCCAGAATGAGGTGTTCAGAGAGAGATTTTTTAACCATGTCTGTGTACATGGGTCTTTCTCATGCACTGAGTGTTGATTTTGAAGAAGGATTCATTTACAGTATTAGGGAACCATTAAGGAGCCATATAAAAGCATCAAGAAGTACCATGTCATGGGATCTTTAAAACTATGTCCACTTTTGTAACACTACGCTGAAAGCAGCTTGTGGAGGTCTGATCCCTCTTGCATCTTCCTGAGTTCAGACGGGTATGATTGACAGGTGGATTAGCCAATGAGGGGCACACATTGTCCAGAAAAACTGAAAAACTGACTGAAAAGCATCACAGATCACTATGGAATCACTGAGAGATGTTTGACTTGATGTACTGAATAAGCTCTCAAGTTCAAAATAAGTCTGCTGCGTGCCGTCTGCAGCTAATTGGAAAGTGGTTCATCATCAGAACATGCACGGTTAGCATGCTAGCTGTCATCACTCCCACATAGGGTGACCACCGGCATGAAACAGGAAAGGAGAACACTTGTGTCCAAAAAGGAGGACAAAGGCCCTAAAGTGAGGACACCTTGTTTTTTTTTGTTTTCCCTCGGTCAAGAAAAGCAACTTATGAATAATGTATGAAGTCAACATATATTTATTAACATGGAACACCCATCAAAAAGAAAAATGTGGCAAATTATGGTCAAGATGATATGAACAAAAAACAATATAATCACTAATTTACTGAAAAAACACAGTCTTTGCCATCATATGGCGCCAAAAAGCAAAAAAAAAAAAAAAGAAAAATTGTGCGCATCTGAGGAGCAAAAATCAGTCAATAGCCTGAGCGGAGCTTTTGAGTGACAGCAGCTTCCAGATAATCAGGGGCTGCAGCGGCTGTATCAGCTGCACGCGCATCGTGAATGTTTGCATACGACACAACATCGCAGAGTAACAAGTGTAAATAATGGATGGGGTGTGCGCCGACGAGGGTCCGAAAGGAGGACAAAATATAAAAAAGGAGGACACGTGACAGACGGCCGGACAGACAGCTCTACAACCGGACTGTCCGGACGAAATCCGGACGAATGGTCACCCTACTCCAACAACACATCTCGGACTCATTACAGCACTTCAAATCACTAATAAAAACTCTTGTATTCAATCTGGCATACCTCCCGTGATTTCCACCGCCACCTTATACTGTTTCTTATTGTTTGTAACGCATCTTAGAGTGTCTAGAAAAGCGCTTATAAACTCATTGAGGTGAGTAATTAGAATACCCGAAAAGCATAAGTGAGGAATAACACTGGAAACTGCTAAAAATGAGCCAGTTCTGTTGGATACTTTTTTAAGATAGTAAAAATAAAGGACTGCGCCTAGAATCCTTTTTTCGAGCGGTGAAATCGGGGATGAGAGATTACGGAACACGGCCCGAGTACTTCCTCCTTCTTTCTTGACATTTATTATCATGTGGCACAGCAATAAGATCTGCCTTTTTACTTCACATCCATTATATTACATTACAAGTGCATAATGTATAAGGCACTTCTCAGAGCTGTCGAGATGTGTTTAGCGCACACTCTCCATCGGGGAATGGAAGAGGCCAGGGCGTTCACTGTGCAATCGAATTATCAACACTACTTCCTTCTAACTTTGATATTTGGGATCATTTGTTCGAAAACTTGTGAGCAGTGTCTATAATATATCGCACAGTAGGCTGCTTGTTTACCAAACATATGGATCATAATTATTACAACAGTGCCTTTGACCTTTAAAGTGATATTATGCAACTTCCTGGGAGAGAAAAGTCCAATATTATAGCCAAAGAAACAACATTTCCATGGCAACAAACACTCATGCAAGCTCAATCGGAACAAGGATGCTTCTTTCACTATGTTTTTCAGTGCCACAAAAATAGTTTAGTTAGTTATGTTTTCAGAAAAAGTTACATACTACGGCTTTAATGCTATAAATGTGAGAATTAGGTCAGACACTTAACTGACAAATGAACAGAAGCACCATGACTCACTACTCTTCTTGTACTGTAGTTTTTATCATGTATTTGAGCAAAATTCAGATTTACTAGTAGTGTGTAAGTAGCTCTTGAGGGTGAAATAAGATTGCTGTATACTGTCTGCCTCTAATTATAAAGCATTTTACTGTCATATAATCAGAAAGCGTGTATTAGCATGCTAGTTTTTGTTATTACAGTGATGGCTGAACTTTGCTCTGGCTTCTTAAAGGAAAAGTAACGTTTTTTTAACAATTTGAGCCTTATTTCGGTAATAAAACAAGTTGTTTTACTCACCCATAGCACTTTGGTGTCATATGGAGCACTTCCAGAGATGTTTTAGATTTGCGGTTAGCCTAGCGCAACTTCTAGCCATAGCTCGGGGCATATAATATATTCCCCAAGCATGTAATATGCCCCGTGCGGGCTCCAAATAACACAAACTTTAGCACTTTTCAAATCATAGAAGCTCGATGTCTTAGTCTACGATTTCGTTTGAAGCAAAAGTGGCCTGTAATCCGAGATTTATCCATAGTTTACAGCTTTACGTTTCATGTTTGGGTCCCGGGAGCTGAGAGCACAGTCCGCACATGCGCACTGCCCTCCTCATCTACTCGAAACTATGGCTAAATCTGGGATTACAGACCACTTTTGACCACACGAAATCGTAGACTAAGTTATCGGGCTTCTATGATTTGAAAAGTGCTAAAGTTTGTGTTATTTGGAGACCACAAACAAGTGCCCCGAGAACTCACATGATGGAGATCGCAAATCTAAAACATCTCTGGAAGTGCTCCATATGACACCAAAGTGCTATGGATGAGTAAAACAACTTGTTTTATTACCGAAATAAGGCTCAAATTGTAAAAAAAAACGTTACTTTTCCTTTAAGATTGTGCAAAGCTCACAGAGGCTAGCAGTTATGGAGTGAATTTAGAGTTCCATTCGGAATATAAACACCAGGATCATATAGAGCAGGTTAATATGAATATTTACGACCAAAAAAAGGAGTCTGACAGCAGCAGTTACAAAGTGA
This sequence comes from Paratrypauchen microcephalus, assembly GCA_036785185.1. NCBI lineage: Eukaryota > Metazoa > Chordata > Actinopteri > Gobiiformes > Gobiidae > Paratrypauchen > Paratrypauchen microcephalus. The sequence continues at coordinate 2,548,322 of JAVJIX010000104.1, read as the reverse complement.
GAGGTGACATTATTTCAATACAATGTGAATTGGAGCCAGTTAATGGAGCTTTAAGTGCTTCCATGCTCACTTCCTTTCTGGAATGCGGTGGCTATAAAGTCTACAATATAAACTCATCGCAATGAATAAGTGATGGTGTGTAACTAGTGTGAAATAAGGCACAATTATATTAATATATATAATATATGTCATTTTTGGTTGGGGATTCTATGGATATGTCTATGTCTGGAATGATCCACAGTATGGCATTATCACAGTTAGTTTTATAGCTCAAAAATACCTAAAAAAGACCCTCCACCCAGAAAAGTGACACAATGCACTTTTAAGAAGACTGTACCTTATCGGGTACAGGACCTTTAAATGCTAAAAATTCTCCGCTTGCACACTGCTGCATTGTTCTATTTCAGTTCCACCACTACACTCTGGAAAGAAAATACTTCCAAAAGTACCTGAGGAGTGACAAAACAGTCTAAAGTGAGAAGACGACTAAGCTCCTCCTGACCTTTCTGTGCATCACCGAAGACACTTTCACAGTGGAATATTAAGTCAAGTTAATATGTTGGCTTTAGAGCTGCGGGGCTGTGGACACTCAAGCAAAATCAAACACTGGGGAAATGGAAAGCTGAAGGGAACTGATCATCTGGAGGAAAATATAGGATTTTAAAATAAAGTATTTTTGCCAGAGAGATTTTTTTAAATATTCATTTTATACATAAACCTTTGGACTTGAGCTACATGAACAATTGGGTCGTTCCAGAATTGGAGGACATTTTGGCTTTAAAATTCTTGAAAAATAAACCTTCACTTTTTTAATTTTCTGCTACATATTCATCAATAATAGGTAATAAACTACCAAATGCTTGATTAGCTCAGCTTACGGTCAATGGTAAATTTTTTATTATATGATTTACAGGGGGTCCTCGGGTTACGACGTTGATCCGTTCTTAAGACGCGTCGTAACCCGAATTTCGTCGTAAGTCAGATTTTGCCTTTGATCTTCCAACCAAAGCACCAATAACCTTTCCATCTCAATAATTAGACCACTACGCTGCTTGGTTATCACTGTCGCTTTCATAGGAGCAGATCAGAGCCCACATCAGGTACTTCCGCCCACATTGGGCACGCACACGAGGCCGTCTTCTCTGCCCTATAACCACAACAAAGCGTATTCTTCCGCCGTGCGCCGCGCGCCGTTCGCGCTTGTTTACGTCGCTTACCACGCTAAACAGCGTAAGACGGAATGACGCGTAATATATATATATTTTTTTTTAATGGGGGCGCGTTCGTAACCACGAAACGTCGTAAGTCGAGACCGTCGTTATTTCCTCTAATCACAGTAACAGGGTTGCAGGTAACAGGGTTGCAAAATCGCGCTAATGTTAGCTTTATCTCAGGAGTAGAAGCTGTTTAGCTAGCTGTTATTACTAATCAAGAGAAGAAACGTATTTATGCAAATACGTAAAGGAAAAAATAATAATAATTGTCTTATTCTGATCATTTGCATAACAGGGTTGCATGAGGCAGAGTGAGACATTCAATCAAGACTAACGATGTTATAAAAATATGAAAAATAGAAGAGAAGATAAACCTTTGCTCTGCCCATTCTTTTGGAAAACTGTTTGATGATGTCAAGTCCAGGGGATCATGTGGTTCTGTTTTCTTCTTCTTCTACCAGACTAAAAATGTTCTGGTAACAGGGTTGGTGCAGGTTGTGGGACACATGTTCCATGAATAATAATTATTATTTGAAATATTATGTCTATTAAAACAAATGTTCCACAGTTACAAGAGATGGAAATGAAACACATTATAGAAAAAACAAGAAATTTCAATTCAATTTTAACTGTTTTATTTGAGATTCAGTTTGGTCATTAGAGGAGTGGGACAAGAGGAAAATGGCATTTTGGGGGGTATTCCAGACTTATTTGGTATTATAAAAGTATTTTCAAGCATTCTTTTCTCTTAGTTTTTTTAGATTTGGTCTCAGGACAAGTAAATTCACTCAGAAACTGTATGTTTTAGTATTTTGTATGTGGATTATTTAATATTTGATGTGGGACGTAAAATGTCCTCCAATTCTGGAATGACCCAATTACTTTTTGGTACCTATTCCTATCAGTCAAATAAAATAATACATTCCATTAGGGACCAAAATTTGTCTTAACCCAGTGCACATATATTGTATAAGCAGGTCTTAAGATTGGAGATAGACCGATAAAAGCCCCATGTGCTCGGGGAGTGATTGTTTTGCAGGGAAATGAATTGCATAGTCAAAAAGAGGAGACTGTAAGGTTTCATTTGATGTGTAGAGTGTCATGGTACATGATCGGGAATGTGTGTTTTCATGAGAAAAAAAAAAAAAAGTGAACGGGACCGCGTTTTATGTATACAGTAGTGGCGTGCGGTTCTTGCACCGTACGCGAGCTGACCCTCGAGCTCTGCCGTAGCTAAAACAGGAAGTGCAATAGCGACTATCCACCTATGCGCCACGAATCCTACACACTGGGGCTTTAATACTTTAATAAGAGAGGTTAACTGAACACAACATGACTACACAGCTCTCTTATAGGTTTATGGTAACAAGTGCTTGGAGTAAGTTGGTAGCAAATTAAAAATTACATAATTTGGGGAAGTAATCAAAATAAACCCTATATATTGGCCCAAAAATATCACCAGAGCTTTTCAGCCATCGGTTGCTCCGGATTCTAAGCAATGGTAATGGCACTGGCCATGAAAAAACATATCGGTCGACCTCTATTTGAGATCAAAATAAGTTTACTTTCTGAGAAGCCGGAAGTGCACAGTTAGCATGCTAGTTGTTAGCCACGATGGTAAATTCCATTTTGGCACATCATTGATTGAAAATAAATAAGAAAATGTGTGTACCAGTTTGCAATACCAACTTACTTACTCAGGGTAGACTTTTAGTGGATTCCAAAACGGCCTGAAACCCGATATCCAGCTATAGTTTCATTTGATGACGTCATCAGAGAGGACAGTGCGCATGCGTGAACTCAGCTGTTTTGTAAACACCGCTAGTCCGAAAGAAGCTAACACCGCTCTGAACTTTACTTTTCTGTTGCGATATCGGGTTTCAGGCTGTTTTGGAATCTACTAAAAGTCTACGCTGACACAGCGATCTTCTGTGATTTGAAAAGTGCTAAAGTTTGTGTTATTTGGACACCGCAAAGTAATGCCCCGAGCACTCACGCTAACGGATACGGGATCATTAGTAGAACAGAACGGCTCAACATAAGTTCTGTGATACTGCTCCAATTGACACCAAACTGCTATGGGTGAGTAAAACTACTTGTTTTATTGCCGAAAGAAGGCTCAGATTGTAAAAAAAACGTTCCTTTAAATACTAATCCATAAGTGAGAAAAAGCACGATTAAAATGAAGCCACAGAAAAGCATAATGTGTTCTTTCAGTTGTCAACGTCATACCTCCTTTTCTCTCTCCTTCTTTCTTTCTCTGTGTTTCTCTGTGTCTCCTGTCCTCTCTCGCCCCATCACATATGAGCCTGGTTGAAATACATGACCCCAGGTTTCTTCCATCATATCCTATCTCCACTCACGTACACAGTGGACACAGCATTGACCTTTTGAGACCATGTCATCAAAACTCACCTGCTCGCTGGGCTGGAGACCTGTGGCGGAAGCTAACATAGGACAATAGTGATGTGTTTTATGGAGCATGCGGTCAATGGGTTTGGTCAAATATTGATGTGGTACAGAACCAGACTGCACACATTGGATTTTGGTGTATGACCTTCTATTAACAGGGTTGTTCTGTTCTTGCCATTGCTGTATTTACAATATTCTAGACTTTGATGTTGATGGAATGTACACTGTTAGAAGCTCTGTTCGACTCAATTTGTTCTTTATTTTGAGACAGAAAGCAACAACAGCTGATTTGCGCTGTCTCTCATACGTACAATTACAGTTCAACATTCCCCCTATATAGATAAATTAACACCCCCAGCGTCACTGCAAAGTGTACAGTGGAGAAAATTTGAGAAGTATTTGATCTCTTGCTGATTTTGTAGGTTTGCCCACTAACAAAGAAATGAACAGTCTATAATTGGAATGCTAGATTTACTGTAACATTGAGAGAAGAGAATATGAAAAAGAAAATCACACTATAGAAAATATATTAACTGATTTGCATTTCATTGTGTGAAGTATTTGATCCCCTACGGAAAGACCAAAGAGCCTTTCAGGGACAAGACTGTAGACCTCCACAAAACCATAAGCAAGAAGCTGGCGTTAAGGAGACAACTGGTGCAATTGCTCAAAAATGTAAGAAATACAGGACTCCACAAGATCCCACCTTGTGGGGTTTCAATGATCATGAGAACAGTGAGAAATCAGCCTAGCACTACACGGGAGGAGCTAGTCAATTATCTCAAGGCAGCTGGGACCACAGTCACTAAGAAAACCACTGGTAACACTTTATACCGCAATGGATTAAAATCCTGCAGTGCTTATAAGGTCCCCCTGCTTAAAGATCCCATGACATGGTACTTCTTGATGCTTTTATATGGCTCCTTAATGGTTCCCTAATACTGTAAATTAATCCTTCTTCAAAATCAACACTCAGTGCAAGAGAAACAGAGATAAGATGAGAAAGAGTAATTTTTCTCTCTGGAACACTCCATAATGGGCGTTGTTGCTTGAATGCAAATGAGGAGAAAAGAGCTGGCCAATAGTAGAGGGTGGGGGCGTGGCCAAACTCTCCGCTCTCAGCTCTGAGCCCTCAGCTGATCCATTTCCTTGTTTTGCAGGGGGGGAGAGATTTGAAGCGTTCCATTGAAAAATAAACACTTTTCCACAGAAAATAAAATTAAACCACTGCTGATCAAAGGTCCAGAGGCTCAGATAAAGGACTTCCGAGCCTAGAAACACTCGGACGTGCCTCCAGGCAAATTAAAAACGTATTTCGCATTGCCTAGCGCATTCGCAGTCCAAACTCTCTGGGCGTGATTTACAGAGACGCTGAGTACAGACAGACGGGGGTGGAACTGCATTTGCATTTCTTTTTTCGATCTGACGTCAATAAGTTGCCTTGTTCAAAATCGCCCGTTTGAGCTCTGATTTTTTCTAACGCAGAAAAGGATCGCAAATGCTCAGTTTAGACATTTCGCAACTTTTAACCATGGGGGGGGGGGGCTAAACAGGGTAGGGGAGCTCACATTAATGTTCAAAAACCTCAAAGTGAAAATTTCATGCCATGGGACCTTTAAGAAGGCACATGTGCAGGTCTGCCTAAAGTTTGCCAATGAACACCTGAGGGATTGGGAGAAGACCAAAATTGAGCTCTTTGTCATTAACTCAACTCAAAATGTTTGGAGGAAGAGAAATGCTGCCTATGACCCCAAGAACACCATCGCCACCGTCAAGCATGGAGGTGGAAACATTCTGCTTTGGAGGTGTTTTTCTGCCAAGGGCACAGGACAACTTCACCGCATCAACAGGAGGATGGACGGAGCCATGTACCGTTAATATCCTGAGTGACAACCTCCTTTATATATATATCAATGTTAAAATAAAAAGCTTTAACTGTATAATTATGAACAAGATATGACATACACTGTCATAACTGATCAACTCTGGCTTCTGAAAGGTTTGGGCAGTACCAGATATAGCAGCAGACGAGTACTTTGTGTTCTTTCCAAACTCTCGCTCAGTTCAACAAAGTACGTTAGAAGTCTGGGATGTCTCTAAATGACAAAAGTAGGATTCATTTCGGTGCCATTGGTTACACAGTGTCAACAAAGATGCTCCAACAATACCCATCTCTTCCTTTTTTATCTAATGGCCCACTCCTAAACTTACAGTTCACACTCTGCCTTATCACTCCATCTTACACTCTGTACTGTCACGTCGCAGAGAATGAATAGACTTGATACTAAATACTGATTCGCAATGATAAGTTTAGACAATAGAATGTCATTTTCAACATTTAAGTGCCTATATTACACTATTTTCTGACCTGTTATAAGGTTGTTTCTTCATCAAAAGTATACCTGGACTTGACGTGTTTTGTTCCATTCACACATGTTAAACACACAAATCCTGAATATTTAGGCTGAGTTATTCTCTCAAACAGAAAACACTGTGTTCCCCCTTGTGGTAATACAGGAAGTACTACTTCACTAGAATCATTTGGATAATTTCAGCCCTAGAATTGCCAATCTCTACTGAACTAAAGGGCAAAGGTAGCTGTTAACTTAAAAATGACCACTTCATGACATGGTGGAACAGAGCATTTTGAGTTTTGGAAATGCAAACAAGCTGATAATCAAGGGTTACTCAAACACGTGTGGATGAAACAAAACACAACTCCGGGTATATTTTAGATGAGGTAACATTATAACATGGCTTAAATCTCACAAGAGTCAATTCTGTGTAATATAGGACCTTTAATTAATAGTACCTTCTTTTATATTACCATGTGGTCTTACATCTGTGTAGTTCGGCGGTGCGCACATGCACAGCGGCCCCTCCCCTAACCGCTCTATCACTGTCCTGCTTGGTTAGCAGGGAAATGAAATTTCGAATTACTCTATGTACATGTACATATGGTTTTTTCGACAATAAAGCAAACCATGAATATGACTAGTTCCTCAGTGGTCCAGGTAGGTTCTATAGTGCTCCATGGGCTTATACAGTGGTACCTCACCTTACGAAATTAATTCGTTCCAGAAGTGCTTTCGTAACGTGAAAAATTCGTAAGTTGAGTAGCTATTTCAATGGAAAAAGCCTGATTCGTTCCAAGGCCCTGATCCAAGTTTTTTTTTTTTTATAGTGTAACTTTTTTTATCGTGTAACTTTTTTTATAGTGCGGTCTGGACCTACTCTAGACCTGCCAGGCACGGAGCCCCAGATATCCAGGGACCCAGGGGGACACTGCCAGCCCGTCTTAAGAGCTCCCTAAGCGGGCATGGGTCCGGGGATTGTCACGGTCACCGGCCTGGAGGTCTTGAAGAGGCCGACCTCACGGTTCTATCCAGGCCGCTCTGTGAGCACCTTACGCGAGCAGGTCTGGAGCGGGTCTGGACCGCCGCGGCTCTTGCGTGCAAGCAGCGGCTCGCCTCAGCTGTGGCTCGAGGCGAGGCCAGGGGGTGGACGCGCGCGTGGCGCTTTGGTCACCTGGTCTAGTCCAGGTTTAGTCCAGACCACTGCGGCTCCTCCTGGTTTAGTCCAGGTTTCGTCCTGGTTTAGTCCAGACCACGGCGGCTCCTCTAGACCTCCTCTAGACCTGGTCAGGTCTAGAGGAGGTCTAGACCACCGCGGCTCTTGCATGGGTCTCGTTCATGAGCTCAGAATGCGTGCTGTCCTACTCGCTGCTCCCCTCAGCTGTGACTCGAAACGAAACCAGGAAATAGACCCGCGCGCGGCGCTTTAATCCACCTGGTCTAGTCCTGGTTTGGTCCTGGTTTGGTCCGGGTTTGGTCCTGGTTTAGTCCTGGTCCAGTCCAGGTTTAGACCTTGGTCTGGACCTGCCGTCAGCTCCGCGCCGGGTCATGCTGCGCTATCACACATGTCAGAGCGCAGTCTTCTCCCCCCTCCCGCTTCCCCCCACACTTCACTATTGATACGTTTTGTTGGGAATCTGTGGGGGTTTGGGGGTTTGAACGGGGGACAGGTGTGAGAGGGGTTTAAATCCAGTCTAAGAAAAGCGTATAATGTGTGTGGCTGAGCGCGCATTATTTGAATTGTTGAGATTTCGCATTTCGTAACTTGAATTTTCTTTCGTATCTAGAGACCAAAATTTACCGTGAAGGCGTTTCGTAACTTGAAGTTTTCGTTTGTTGGGTCATTCGTAAGGTGAGATACCACTGTACTAGTCTATGTGCTCTTATACTTGTTCTGATACAGCTCAAGATCATTCTAAAGCTACTCAGGAAAGCTTAATTTCTGCCTTATGAATGTGACTTTTTAATATTGACACCAGCTCAAATGTGTATCTACTTTCAATACTAGTTTGAGAATTGACTTGTATCAGACTTTCAATACTTTTAACAAGCCTAGACCACTGTAACAGCCGACACAGGCCACGGCTGTGTACATATCTTGGTTACAAAGAAATCTCACAGTCCGACTCATAGAGAGGGCCAGATGGGGAGAGGAAAGAGGACAAATGAAAGTGCTCATAACCCCAGCTGCTCTCCTGAAATGTGCTCACATTGAGGAGGAAGAGGGGGTGGCAGATCAAAGATGGCCGACCATTAGGCGCACATGTGGTCTCTCGGTGCCGGATGGGTCAGGTGGTAATGACTGTCCCCCCACATTAGAGGCCAATGCCGACAAAAGACTGGGGATGATCAAAGAAAGCTGCAGCGCTGGTGGCTTCTTTGTGGGTTTTCAAAAGAGATAGAAAGAATATTTTGTCCTTTTTTCCTTGGTTTGGTTTGGTATTTAGAGTCCACATGATGAGCTTTGGTTTAGACTCAACTGCAACTCCAAATACAAACTTTGGGACAGTCTGTGCCAAACGTGATGAAAGTACTTCAGTGTGTGCTGGTTTTATGCAGAGTAGGATTGTTGATTTGTCTGGAAGGATTCACAGTATGGTATTAAACCTTACATCGTCATGGAGACCAAACCAGACCAACTTACATGTCAGAGCTGTGAAGAGGCAACTCTGCTCGCAGTCAGAGCTCCTGTTTTTCTAGGTATTTCTGAGCTGTAAAACCACCTGTAATTGAATAAATGTAAGGTAGAGCTGTTTAATGTCATACTGTGGAACATTCCAGGCAAAGCGATGACATATCCAAAGAAACAAGCAGGTGACGGACGCACAACCATAAAAGTTACACAGTGCACTTTTAAACTAATGCAATTATTACTTGTAGAAATGTCTTGTCTGTGATGGATTTCTTGTGTAATTTGGTTTTGTTTATATTTACTTGGTAAAAAATACAGAATTACTATTTTATATAGTAGAATACAGGCCTGGACTGGTAATCGGGCATACCGGGCATTTTCTCGGTGGGCTCACAGTCCCAGGGGCTAAAAGATTTAAAAAACTCACTATAGACGCTGCAAAATGTTCTAAAATAAAAGACATATTCTCTGGAGGGGCTGGAGCCTCCACGTCCTCTGCAGCCCAGGCTGAAGGTGAACAGAGAGAGGAGCAGCCAGAGACTGTGGACAGGGAACCCGAGGGAACCTGAGAGAACCCGAGGGAACCCGAGGGACAGAGTGACCAGGGAAGTGTAGCACAGGCACAGCAGGTCAGCAGGTAGTAATGTTAGGATAATACCGGGACTTTTAGGTGATGGACAGGCAACTTTCGGCTAAATTCACTGTTTTGAAGCCAAAACAGGTGACCTGTGTTACTGCAAGTTTGCTGGTGGTGGTTTTGGGGATTTTTCCTTAAAATGTTGTTCCCTGGTTTCCCCTCGGCCAAGACATAACAATAGAAAAATACGGGGGACACAAAACAACACACGGGGAACACAAACATAAATTAGTACATTGTGCTCCACTAATTATGTCAAAAATGCCAGGGCCATTTTTTTGTCCCAGTCCAGCCCTGGTAGAATATTTACCAAAAACTATATACTATAAGTATGTAAGTACCTGGACGACTGAAGGATTCTACACATATATCAGTAAACTAAAAACATATGATATAGCTGATACTAGTGGAGTCAATAGTATGACTAACTAATAATATCAAATATATCAAGCTCATGCATTTAGAAATCAGCAGTAACTTCTCTGCAACACAGTTAAACAGACATACTATTCAGCCTGTCACCATAGCACATTTTGAAGCATGATATATTACTACGTGATAAACAATCATATTGAAACTGCTTCACTGACAATTAAATAATGCAGGATAATCCCAGTGAACTATTTTTAAATAAACATGATCTTTAAATGGGCTGAGCTGCAACAAACACATAGCAGAATGAAGTAATAATGAGCCACAGAAGGTGACTTACTGCACAATTTGCAGCTCAAATCTTACCATATTACAACAAAAATAACATTTCTAAGACTTTCTATATGTTGAAAGTTTCTATATGTTAAATAGGAATTGGAACTGAACATGGAATTGACTCTTGTGAGCTTTAAGTCATGTTATAAAGTATCAAAAACATGTTTTAAAATCGGAGTAATCCTGCATTATTAGTCTGTCTACATCCCCAAAGCTCAAAATGGTCTGTTCCACCTTGTGATGTCATGAAGCGGTAGTTTTTAAGTGAACAGCTACTTTTACCTTTAGTTCATTAGTTTAGTTCATTGGCAGTGAAGGTGGAGTACAGTGGAGCACTTCCTGTATTACCACATGACATCACAAGGTGGAACTTCAGATAAGAACACAGCCAAAATATGCAGGGTTTGTGTGTTAAACATGAGTGAATGAAACAAAACACGACTCCAGGCAGGTTTGTGATGAGGAAACTACATTATAACAGATCAGAAAATGGTGTTATATGGGCCGTATAAATGATAATCTATCGATTACCTAAACTGATATAAGAACCGTTTATAATTATTCCCCACTGCATAAGCGAATTGAAATAACGTTGTTGCTGTTGAGATGTATAAATGCAGTGAAAGCACCTGCCAAAACACAAACTCTGAGCTTGCAATCTGAGTCCTTTGGTCCAGCTGCCAAAAATACTCTTCCATATAATTATTTTCTGACATCAGCATGAATCAAACTACAACAGTACCAACACCAGCAAGATATAAAACTCCAAACACGAGAGTAAAAGTTAAAAGTCCCATATTACGCTGCTTTTTGATCTGTCATACTGTTGGCAAAAGAAGAAATTCAATTTGTCAACTGGACAAAAGTCTATTTGGTCTAATTCATTTTGCAGCTCATGCAAGCTGCTTCTTCAGTTCTGGTCAAAGTGCCGATGGACACTGCCTATATCTGCCTGAATGGAGGAGCTAACTACAATGAAATTACTATGAAACTATTCCATCTATTTGTTTACAGTTTCTGTTAGTTAGGTGGGCCTATTAGATATACAGTGGGGGTGGAGTGTGGGATCTTGTTAGAAGAAGAAGTGACTTTATTGATCTCACACTGGAGAAATTCTTCTCTGCATTTTAACCCATCCTATATATATATACATATATTAGGAGCAGTGGGCAGCACACATTAGGGCGCCCGGGGACCATCTCCATGATCTTCTTGCTTCAGTTTGGTCAGGACCTAAGGTGCATGTTTTGGGTTGATGGGGTAAACCGTGTGAGAAAACCCATCCAGACACGGGGAGAAACATAGAAAGGCCCAGGCGACCCGGGGATCGAACCCAGACCATGCATGCAAACTCCCCACAGAACACACACAGAAAGGCCTGGGCGACCCGGGGATCGAACCCGGAACCCTTTTGCTGTGAAGCAAGAGCGCTAACCACTCAGCTACCGTGCCGCCTGTTAGTATAGCCATTCGGGGCCATAATGAGTGTTTTCCCACCTCTGGACCTGACCTGTTTGTGGGTTTGAAATAGACTGGGATTTCATGTTGTCTGAAAATCCTCTGTAGTTTTTCAGAAGCGCTGGTCAGGTAAGGAATAGTTACACCTTCCTCCTGGGTTTTGATTCTCTGTTGTCTTGTTTCTTGTCCTTGTCTCTCTTAGTTTTGTTGAAAGCTCATTTAGAATCTCCACAAACTGAGAGGGCTTTCTGCACATGTTGTTCTTCTTTCTCCTTACCCTCTGTGCTTGTAGGAACCACTTGGGCCCTGTGTTGTAATGTCCGAATAACTCCCAGTTTGTGCTGGTGTGAATCAAAAAGCAGGTATTGGTCTGTGTGTGTGGGCTTCCTGAAGACTTCTACTTGGAGTCGCCGGTCTTCTCCTATTGTTACAGCACAATCTAAGAAAGCCAAAGTGTTATCCTTGGAATCTCCATGAGTGAATTTGATGTTCGGATCTACAGAAGTGATATGTGCAGTAAAAGGTTCCAAAATTCTGAAAGGCTCAGAACACAGAGAACACTCAGAACACTGTTATAATGTTGTCCTCACCACAAACATATCCGGAGTTGTGTTTTGTTTCATTCACACATGTTTAACACACACACACACGCTAAGTTCTTCTCTCAAACAGAAAACACAACTTTAATTCAAACGTTCAAAACTCCATGCACAGCTTCCAGGTGCTGGTAACAACAGGAACATTGAATAATTCCAAAAAAAGAAGAAGTTTACCGCACCCTTGTTTGACTTTACTCTTATTCCTTTATTAGGCGAGAGCGAACAATGCGTTTCACTTCTACAGCATCATCAGGTTCGCCCGAGTAGTGCCAGGTGGGACTAAATACCATCTGGTCACATGTTCCTTCACTTAAAGGAAAATTAACGTTTTTTTTTACAATCTGAGCCTTCTTTCGGCAATAAAACAAGTAGTTTTACTCACCCATAGCACTTTGGTGTCAATTGGAGCAGTATCGCAGAACTTATGTTGAGCCGTTCTGTTCTACTAATGATCCCGTATCCGTTAGCGTGAGTGCTCGGGGCATTACTTTGCGGTGTCCAAATAACACAAACTTTAGCACTTTTCAAATCACAGAAGATCGCTGTGTCAGGGTAGACTTTTAGTAGATTCCAAAACGGCCTGAAACCCGATATCGCAACAGAAAAGTAAAGTTCAGAGCGGTGTTAATTTCTTTCGGACTAGCGGTGTTTACAAAACAGCTGAGTTCACACATGCGCACTGTCCTCTCTGATGACGTCATCAAATGAAACTATAGCTGGATATCGGGTTTCAGGCCGTTTTGGAATCCACTAAAAGTCTACCCTGACACAGCGATCTTCTGTGATTTGAAAAGTGCTAAAGTTTGTGTTATTTGGAGAGCGCAAAGTAATGCCCCGAGCACTCACGCTAACGGATACGGGATCATTAGTAGAACAGAACGGCTCAACATAAGTTCTGCGATACTGCTCCAATTGACACCAAAGTGCTATGGGTGAGTAAAACTACTTGTTTTATTGCCGAAAGAAGGCTCAGATTGTAAAAAAAAACGTTACTTTTCCTTTAAAGTCATATTTTTTAAATGTAATATATCTTACATATATACAGTAGATAAGCAGACATAACATTCAGTGTATATAATATATAGAAAAAAAATTTAAATATCACAAGTAAACCTTACACCAGGTAAACTTCTTTTTTTTTCTAGAAAACACAACCTTGTCGTGTCAGGACGTGCTCCACAGTGTTTTTGAACTCCATACACCTTCACTAGAATCATTTGGATCATTTTGAGCCTTTCGGAATTTACAATCTCAACTAAACAAAAGGTAAAACATTGCTTTTAACTTGAAATCTACAGCTTTATGACATCACAAGGTGGAACAGAGCATTTTCAGCTTTGGAGATGTAGACAGACTGATAATAAAGAATTACTCAAACATGACAACGCGTGAATGAAACAAAACACAAGTCCAGGTTTGTTTTTGAGGACATTATACATTATACATTATACATTAGAACAGAGGTCTTCAACAGGGGGGCCGCGACCAGGTACTGCAGGGGGGTCGCAAAATCTTTTGATTTCACTTTAAAATAATATAATTTTATATTTTAATATTTTTAAAAACAATATATTTTTTCATTTTTCCCCAATCCATTTCTCCCTTGTCCCTCCACCCTCTTTGATGTCTTAAAATGCACATTAATGCGCACATGGCGGCCTCCATCCACCCCAGGATAGATATGTTATGTGCAACTCCTCAGGATCAGACATCTCACTGAAGTGGGAATTCACAGATGTCTTGGGGGTTCACTGTCCCCTGTATGTTCATGTATGTTCACAGTTTAACTTGATGTGTTATGATCAAAGCTTAACTTGATTTGTGTTGATTGTTCATTATTTGAATAGCTCTGTATTTGAGCAGGATGTCTGTGTAAATGGCAGAAGCACAGCCTCTCTCTCCCTTGCACTTGTTTTTGGTTGAATCAGTGAACGATCTTAATAGGCTTATGTTATATGCAAGTTGTGTTTAAAAATTGCAGTAGCACATCCACCCCGTAGGGCCTATCTGGCCCATCTTTAAAATAAAAAAACATGAAAATACAGTATTAACCTGTGTATTATTTCCTTGTATAACAGAGTAGCAATGTTTATACATGACACTAAGCTCAATTTAATATAAAACACAATTCTATGCCGTATATATAGTAGGAGGTCCCTGGCCCAGTTCGCCATCTGTTTGGGGGTCCCTGGCCTGAAAAACGTTGAAGACCCCTGCATTAGAACATGACTTAAACGAAGAGTAAATTTTGGGTAATATAGAACCTTTAAATATATTATTTTTTTAATATATATATTATAAAAAGCATAACAAACCCTATTATGTTAATTATATACTAATATGGTTTTAATTCATTCTTCCACTGGGGCAACAATTCACCAGTTACTTCACCTCTCACACACAGCAGCCTGCAGTTCCCTCCTGCAGACACTACGAGGCGCACTTGTATGAAGCAAAAACTTGCACTTGCCACACATGCACCGCACACAAGTTGAGCATGATGACAGCCTAGTGCAAGCCACGTCTAATTAACTCACGTCGTAATGAGAAACATGGTTACGGGTATTACGTGTGCAGGAACGCAATTCAGGCCAGTGGAGACTCCAAGTATGCACCAAGTATGCGTTGGTTTTTGCGGGTAAAATGACAAAAGTATTGATTGGAAAGCGATGCGTTTGGAATAGTAAATGAATCCCGTTTTTACGCACGGTTAAAACAATGCGTAAATCATCAGTGGGGGGACTCGGAAGGCAAAGCAAAGGATGAAACTGCAGCGTTGGAGCAGTCACAGCCACAGAGGAGCGAGGGAGCGAAAACAGAGGCAGTTATATAAGTTGCATTAGCAGGGGTTTCCCCGTTAGTTTGGGGAGACACTGGATTATTGGAGAATGGCCTACTTACCATGTTGACTTCAGATACCATGTCTATGCTGGCTATGTCTATGTTCATGCCTACACCAACCGGGGCACCTTAAACACAATTAAAACAGCGTTAATTGACTATGGATTGGATGTAAACGCTAAGATCATGACAAGAAATAGAGGTGAAAACTTGTGTCTTGGTCGTTTGGCAGCGAAACGTGCTTTTTTACCTATTCAAAAGCTCCGGAAAGGAAGAAAAAACAACTAAAAAAAAAGTTGTTGACGTGAAATGAGTCAATATAGAAAGCCCGGAGTAAGGAGCTTTCCAATTTGAAGACATTCGAGTGGTCATTTCATAGCACTTTTACAAACGATCACCAAGTCCAATTTACGTGTTGTTTGGATTGGATTTGTCACCCCGTCCTGAAAATGGCACACGGGGATAAACCGAGAATAACACGCGTTTTTTTCTGTGTCTAAATGTCTGGATACGCACACGGCACTGCCACACGAGCTGTCAAGACACTGAATGAGGTTATTTTTGATTAATTACGTGTATTTACCTCCGAAATCGGGTCTCAGTCGTATATCGTAACCTTTCAATAGTCTGTCCACTGTTTCCTTCACCAATGTCATATTACTTGGATCGTGGACGCCTCCAGGACTACGGGACAAGACAACAGAGTTAAGCGAGCAGTTCTGGTTCAGTTCTGGGTCTGTAATATAAGCGCATAAACGAGTGGAGCCGCTTACGCGTACCCGTCTTTCCACTTACCTTTGCGCGCACACGGCGGCCACAACGAAGGCGAAGGACCAGACGACAAAACACCTCATCTTCCGTAGTCTCAAAAGCGCCATACTTCGCTTTTAGTGTTATTTCTTTTTACTGAAGACACGCGAGGTCCAACTTCTTCTTGCCAGTGCAGTAATTCCAATGCCGGGCGCATGCGTATTCCCGACCACAACATGAAGAAAGCAGCCAGCGAGCCGCCAGCGCTGCTCCTGCTGCTGCTGCTGCTGCTGCCGGAGTGGAGAGACACGGGGCAGGGGTAGGACGGGACCCAGGGAGATTCGAGAGGGGTTGAAGTTAGAACGGGACGGGAAGAAAATGTGTGGCGTACGGAAAAGCCACAGAATGCGCTCGTAGTAACGCGCAAGTCAATGGTTCAGTTCCCCCGGGGTGGACCGGGGAGCGTGGGTGGGGTTTTCTCGTTCTTTGGGCACGACACATAAAGCGCTCTTCCGTCATTGTGCAAGGCACTTAACCCCGTCTGCAACCCGGGAACCCCCCTCTTATCAATCAATCAATCAAACAATATTTATAAGGCGCTTTTCATACAAAATTGTAACACAAAGCGCCTCTTATACAGTTTACTGTGCATTTACTGTGCATTTGAATAACACCCAACTGCACAATTGACATAAACGATTTGTTAAAAGAATACAATTTGATGATTTGATTATACAGATGAATTAAGCATCCCGGGACGCGTGGAGAGCTTGTGCGTAAAAGTTGTGCGTAATTGCGCATAGACTTGGATTCGTACTGATGCAAAAGCTGATGCAGGGACAGCGTCTCTCAGAATTCTGCATTTCTTTTTTCACTTTTGTCTAAAATATTCACTGTGTAACTTCTCAGATGGAGGGACTGCTCGTTGCACAGTGTTTTATATCTCCAAAATATCATGTATTCTTGCCATGTGCCATGTGATCTGATCATTACCCTGTCTCCATGGTGATTACCAAGTTTATTTCAGTACCGTGGACTAATCAAGGCAAAACAGTAATATCTCCATGGAGACAAGCAGATGGCAAATCCCCACCAGAAAGTTACACAGTGCACCTAAAAGAACAGCTTTACTGTACTGTACTGCACTTACTTTTTACTTGAACACATTTGCAAGCAGATATTTGTACTTTCTAATCCTTTACATTTTGTAACTGCACTGAAATGTAAATTATATCAAGTTTTTTTTGTGTGTTTTTTACCATATCTTTACCATCCTGTGTAAAGGTTTTGTGTTGAAGCTTAGGCTTTCAGCAAACACAAATAAAATACACATAAAATACACATAGGAAAAAATGAAGAAATTGATTTGTATTGCTGTATACTTTTTAAAATCAATAGAACACTTCATCAAGTGTATTCACTGTGAGAAATACTCTTAAAGTACAGGTACTAAACATATCATATTTTACATAAGTAGATTTCTTCATGTGCTACTTTTGCTTTTACTTAAGTAACAAAATCGAGCACTTCATCCACCACTGCCCTTAACCCTCCATGTTATTTTCTCGCGTAATGGGCGCTTGGCTGATTCTTTGCTCCAACAAGCGCACGCATCGATCCCCCGTGCGCTCACTCTTTCGGGCCCCTGACCAATAAACAGCGAGCAGCGAGCGTGGCTGGGTGCGTTAGAGAGGAAAAGCGCCTCGGGGTTAAAAGCAGAGAGCAGATCCTGAGAAGCCAACCCCCCCCCCCCTCAGAGCAGAGCGCGGAGTCCCGTTGCAAGTGCGCGCACACACCGATGGGCAGGGGATGCGCTCCGCTGTGGAACACCCGGGCGCGAGTCATGGAGTCATGGATACGGACGGTGCTGAGAGGAGGCGGGGTGTCGTTTTGGGAGTGGGAGACCGGGCAGCTGTCAACAGGAGTGCTGGAATCTGCAATGCTGTTTCTATGCGCTGCGTAAAAGTGATTGAGCGTTCCTCGCGTGTAAAAATGAAGGACTGCTGCTGAATTATTGACCGCTTTCGACCTGAGGGAGGCGCTGTTATTAACAATGGCATTCAGAATCAGCCTGTAGAAGTCAGTATGATTTATTTAAGCACAGCTGAATCAGAAGTCAAAGAGAAAGTACTGTGCGTTAGTGTTGGTAGAGTTGTACAGTATGTTTCAAATTGGGGGCCAATCTTAAGATATTTTCACAATTTTATCACAAATAGAGTTGTGTTTACTTTCATTCACATGTGTTTAAAGGAGAATTAACGTTTTTTTTTACAATCTGAGCCTTATTTCGGTAATGAAACAAGTTGTTTTACTCACCCATAGTGATCTGGTGTCATATGGAGCATTTCCGGAGATGTTTTAGATTTGTGATATCCATAATGTGAGTTCTCGGGGCACTTATTTGCGGTCTCCAAATAACACAAACTTTAGCACTTTTCAAATCATAGAAGCCCGATGCCTTATCCTACGATTTTGTGTGGTCAAAAGTGGCCTGTAATCTGAGATTTAGCCATAGTTTCGAGTAGATGAGGAGGCCAGTGCGCATGTGTGGACTGTGCTCTCAGCTCCCGGGACCCAAACATGAAACGCAAAGCTGTAAACTATGGATAAATCTCGGATTACAGGCCACTTTTGCTTCAAACGAAATCATAGACTAAGACATCGGGCTTCTATGATTTGAAAAGTGCTAAAGTTTGTGTTATTTGGAGCCCGCACGGGGCATATTACATGCTTGGGGAATATATTATATGCCCCGAGCTATGGCTAGAAGTCGCGCTAGGCAAACCACAAATCTTAAAGATCCCATGACATGGTACTTCTTGGTGCTTTTATATGGCTCCTTAATGGTTCCCTAATACTGTAAATGAATCCTTCTTCAAAATCAACACTCACTGCATGAGAAACAGAGATAAGATGAGAAAGAGTCATAAATATCTCTCTCAAACACTTTATTCTGGGCGTTGTTGCGTGAATGCAAATGAGGAGAAAAGAGCTGGCCAATAGTAGAGGGTGGGGGTGTGGCCAAACTCTCCGCTCAGAGCCCACAGCTGATCCATTTCCGTGTTTTTGCACGGGGGAGATATGAAGCGTTTCATTGAAAAATAAACACATTTCCACATTTCCAAAACACATTTCCTGACGTCAATAAGTTTCCTTGTTCAAAATCGCCCGTTTGAGCTCTGATTTTTTGTAACGCAGAAAAGGATCGCAAATGCTCAGTTTAGACATTTCGCAACTTTTAACCATGGGGGGGGGGCCCTAAACAGGGTAGGGGAGCTCACATTAACGTTCAAAAACCTCAGAAAGTGAAAATTTCATGCCATGGGACCTTTAAAACATCTCTGGAAGTGCTCCATATGACACCAAAGTGCTATGGGTGAGTAAAACAACTTGTTTTATTACCGAAATAAGGCTCAAATTGTAAAAAAAAACACATTACTTTTCCTTTAACACACAAAACCTGCATATTTAGTTCTTGTCTAAAGTATAAAATACTCTGTTCCACCTTGTGATGTCATGTGGTAATACAGGAAGTCCACACACCTTCACTAGAATCATTTGGGTGATTTCAGATCTGGAATTGTTCATCTCTACTGAACTAAAGGTAAAAGGTAGCTGCTAAAAACTACCTCTTCATGACATCACAAGGTGGAACAGAACATTTTGAGCTGTAGACAGACTAATAATAAAGGATTACTCAGACCTTTGTGGATGAAACGAAACACAACTTCAGGTCAGTTTTTGAGGAGGTAATAAACATTCTAACACGGCTAAAAGCTCAACAATGAAGGTGCTTTAACATGAAAACAAATGTGTCACAGATTTCTATTGAAAGACTTCTACTGGACCAGTTTTCTGTTGCTATATCCTCATATTTTGCTCTTGTGCAATTGCAACAGCAGATATCTCCATTTTAAAAATTGTTTTTAAAAGTTTGTTATTTTTGTCACTATATTTGTCACGTTTAATCCATGAAGGATTGTTGGAATTGCCTCCCTCTGTCTTCTTCTCCCTCTCTTTCTCCCTCTATCTCTGTCTTTCTCTCTCTCTCTCTCACTCTCTCTTGAAAAATGCTCTTAAAACTTTGTTACTTTTGTAAATATAAGATTAAGGTTAAGCCTTTATTGGTCTCACACACAATGACACATGGGAGAAATTTGACTTCTGCATTTGACCCATCCTTTTTTTTTCCAGGAGCAGTGAGCAGCCATCTTTTTTGGCACCCGGGGAACAGTACCGTGAAGGGTCTTGCCCAAGGACCCACACTGGTTAGCTCATTGCCGGGGGGGGATTAGAACCCACAATCCCCAGGGGAAAAGTCAGTGACTTACCAATTGAGCTAACCAGCCGGTATATAATATAATTACCACATTTAATCCATGAAGTTGAGTGGAACTGATCAAAAAGGATTTGCTGTGTTTGTGCAGATCGTCTCAAATAGACTTTTTATATGAAGTCCATGGATGTAGTACTGGTACATTTGACCATTTGTATCAAAGTATCAAAATGCACACATGAGGGTCATTGACAGTGATTTCAGTGCCACTGTTGTCATCTGTCTAAACATCTCCTGGACGACCTGTGTCAGATTACTCTGCAAAACGTAATCCACATTTTTGGCATGGAAAAAGTCACTAAAAGTTACTAGGCTCTAATCTAATTGCACAATTTTCATTTGTAACTAGTTACATTGTTGCCTTACAGTAATCTAGGCTCACTCACTGGTATATGTGTCCCACCACGGAATCTGAGCTGGAGGCGTTTTGAGTTATTCACAGATTCTGAAAATACAGGTTCTAAGCTTTCCAATGATGTCTTACATGTGAAAATCGGACCATATTTTAAAAAGTTGTCTCTATTTGAAAGCAGCTATACCACATTTTCTAAATCCGAGAAAATCCTTCTTGAAGTTTGGTCTCTTCAGCCCTCCTTGCCTAACAAGCATTTTTAAAATTAAAAATGTATGTTTTTAACGTC
The DNA here is from genome assembly GCA_036785185.1 of Paratrypauchen microcephalus. Taxonomy (NCBI): domain Eukaryota; kingdom Metazoa; phylum Chordata; class Actinopteri; order Gobiiformes; family Gobiidae; genus Paratrypauchen; species Paratrypauchen microcephalus. The sequence continues at coordinate 2,527,740 of JAVJIX010000104.1, read as the reverse complement.
ACTATTGCTGTTATCTGAAACATGGAGAGGCTTCTTCATGATCTCAACTAGCACATTATGCAAAAAAACGACAATCACAAATTTTGAAAGAAAAAAACAACAACACAAAAAACGCATTTCCTGAGAATCTGTAATGCCGACATGCGCCCTCAGCTTCCGTGGTGGGACACATATGTTCATTTATAAGGGTTTTCAGCGCCTGCTCCCCTCAGATCTGTGTGAATATCTTCAACCAAGAGCAACTGGACATTATTCTTTACGCTCTCAGGAAGCACTGCTGTGACTGTGCCGAGTGTTCGCACAGAAGCTGGTAAAGGCCGTTCCAGTATTCTGCTCCCACAACTTGGAACAATCTACAAAAAGACTGGAAACTAAAGGAACTGGTCTCTATAGGACAGTTTAAAATCTTGCTCAAAGGTTTGGAATTGAAATCTAAGGTTTGTAAATGTTTTTAATTCTGAAACATTTTATTGCTTGTAATTGCTTAAATTGTTTTTGAAATGGTTTTGTAATTGTATTGATCTGTGCCGCTGTCTTGGCCAGGACTCCCTTGAAAAAGAGATTATTAATCTCAATGGGACTTTCCTGGTTAAAGGAAAATTAACATTTTTTTTTTACAATCTGAGCCTTCTTTCGGCAATAAAACAAGTAGTTTTACTCACCCATAGCAGTTTGGTGTCAATTGGAGCAGTATCGCAGAACTTATGTTGAGCCGTTCTGTTCTACTAATGATCCCGTGTCCGTTAGCGTGAGTGCTCGGGGCATTACTTTGCGGTGCCCAAATAACACAAACTTTAGCACTTTTCAAATCACAGAAGATCACTGTGTCAGCGTAGACTTTTAGTAGATTCCCAAACGGCCTGAAACCCGATATGCAGCTATAGTTTCATTTGATGACGTCATCAGAGAGGACAGTGCACATGTGTGAACTCAGCTGTTTTGTAAACACCGCTAGTCCGAAAGAAGCTAACACCGCTCTGAACTTTACTTTTCTGTTGCGATATCGGGTTTCAGGCCGTTTTGGAATCTACTAAAAGTCTACGCTGACACAGCAATCTTCTGTGATTTGAAAAGTGCTACAGTTGGACACCGCAAAGTAATGCCCCGAGCACTCACGCTAACGGATACGGGATCATTAGTAGAACAGAACGGCTCAACATAAGTTCTGCGATACTGCTCCAATTGACACCAAACTGCTATGGGTGAGTAAAACTACTTGTTTTATTGCCGAAAGAAGACTCAGATTGTAAAAAAAAAACGTTAATGTTCCTTTAAATAAAGGTTAAATAAAAAATAAAAAATACTTTATATCCAATTACTACACATCACTGTGGACAACCAAGAAATAATATACAATTAGCTACTCATATTTATTTATTGTTTTATGGAAAAGTCAAATCTGTCATAGTTGTTTCTCATTTACACACTTGAATTTGTATTTGTCAGGCTCAGACTTGTTTCTTTCACTGATGCGTTTAGAGCAATATTGTCAAATATAACATAACGATCCACGAGTGTTGCGCTTGTGTCTGCTATATAGTTATAATTTACATATCTATATTACACAAAATGGATATTGTGAGTTTTAACTGATGTTAGAATGTTGTTACTTCCTCAAAAACATACCTGGGGTTTTGTTTCTTTCACACATGTTTGAGTAATCTTCTATTATTAGTTTGTCAGCATCTCTAAAGCTCAAAATGCTCTGTCCCCTTGTGACTTCAATACAGTAAATCATCTATAGAAGAAGAAGAAGAAGAAGTCCTATTTGCGACACCGTACGAGCGCTTGGTCTTGAGAAGGGTGTAATAAACCTGGTGATCCACTGTTACAATAATGACAGTCTGCTGTGTTTCTGCTGGAGGCCCTGGCTTCAAAGAGCAGAGGAGATCAGCACCACGGACAGCTCCTCTCCAGCCAAAGCCTCGCTGTAAACAACTCTGCTAAATAATGTAACGTGAGTGACGCAACGTGGTGTGAATGCCGTGTTGGATATGGATTTTACGATTCATGTAAAATGCAACGGATCATTTTGGGGGAAAAAACGTCCATCTGACAAAATATTTCAGTTGGAGAATCATTAGCAACAGTAATAGCAGCAGTAGTGTAGAGTAGTAGTGGTAGTAGTAGTAGTAGCAGTAATAATAGGCAAGTGTATTTATTTGTATAGTAGTAGTAGTTATTACAGTTAAACAAAGAGAAGTATCAATAGCAGTAATAGCAATAACAGTAGTAGCAGCAGTACTTTAGTTGTAGCGGGAGTAGTATTAGTAGTAGTAGTTGTAGTGGTGGTGGTATTGTACTAGATAATGTAACGTGTGTGAATATTATCTTAGCGCAAGCAGGTTATGGATTTTTAGATTCATATAAAATGCAAGTACAATGGTAATTATCAGTAGTAACAACAGTACTACTACTACTACTACTACTACTAATAGTAGTAGTAGTAGTAGTAGTAGTAGTTGTAGTAGTAGTTAACAGCTACAATAAAAAAAGAAAAAGCAATACCAACAGTAGTAGCAGCAGTACTGTAGTAGTAATAGAAGTACACTCAACAAAAATATAAACACAACACTTTTGTTTTTGCTCCCATTTTTCATGAGATGGACTAAAAGATCTAAAATTCATTCCAGATACACAATATTACCATTTCTCTCAAACATTGTTCACAAATCTGTCTAAATGTGTGATAGTGAGCACTTCTGCTTTGCTGAGATAATCCATCCCACCTCACAGGTGCGCCACATCAAGATGCTGATCTGACATCATGATTAGTGCACAGGTGTGCCTTAGACTGCCCACAATAAAAGGCCACTCTGAAATGTGCAGTTTTGTTTTTTTTTGCTTTATTGGGGGTCTGGGGACTCAGAACCAGTCAGTATCTGGTGTGACCACCATTTGCCTCATGCAGTGCAACACATCTTCTTCACATAGAGTTTATCAGATTGTCAGTTGTGGCCTGTGGAATGTTGGTCCACTCCTCTTCAATGGCTGTGCGAAGTTGCTGGATATTAGTGGGAGCTGGTACACGCTGTCGTATACGCCGCTCAAGCACATCCCAAACATGCTCAATGGGTGACATGTCCGGTGAGTATGCTGGCCATGCAAGAACTGGGATATTTTCAGCTTCCAAGAATTGTGTACAGATCCTTGCAACATGGGGCCGTGCATTATCTTGCTGAAACATGAGGTGATGTTCATGGATGTATGGCACAACAATGGGCCTCAGGATCTCATCACGGTATCTCTGTGCATTCAAAATGCCATCAATAAAATGCACCTGTGTTCTTCGTCCATAACAGATGCCTGCCCATACCATAACCCCACCACCACCATGGGCCACTCGATCCACAACATTGACATCAGCAAAGCGCTCACCCACACAACGCCACACACGCTGTCTGCCATCTGCCCTGAACAATGTAAACCGAGATTCATCCATGAAGAGAACACCTCTCCAACGTGCCAGACACCATCGAATGTGAGCATTTGCCCACTCAAGTCTGTTACGGCGACGATCTGGAGTCAGGTTAAGACCCCGATGAGGACGACGAGCATGCAGTTGAGCTTCCCTGAGACGGTTTCTGACAGTTTGTGCAGAAATTGTTTGGTTATGCAAACCAATTGTTTCAGCAGCTGTCCGAGTGGCTGGTCTCAGACGATCTTGGAGGTGAACCTGCTGGATGTGGAGGTCCTGGGCTGGTGTTGTTACACGTGGTCTGCGGTTGTGAGGCCGGTTGGATGTACTGCCATATTCTCTGAAACGCCTTTGGAGACGGCTTATGGTGGAGAAATGAACATTCAATGCACGAGCAACAGATCTGGTTGACATTCCTGCTGTCAGCATGCCAATTGCACGCTCCCTCAATGCTTGTGACATCTGTGGCATTTTGCTGTGAGACAAAACTGCACATTTCAGAGTGTCCTTTTATTGTGGGCAGTATAAGGCACACCTGTGCACTAATCATGATGTCAGATCAGCATCTTGATGTGGCGCACCTGTGAGGTGGGATGGATTATCTCAGCAAAGCAGAAGTGCTCACTATCACACATTTAGACAGATTTGTGAACAATGTTTGAGAGAAATGGTAATATTGTGTACAGTGAACCCTCGCTGTATCGCGGTTCACTCTTCGCGGCCTCGCTGTTTCGCGGATTTTTTTTTCCAATTTTTTTTTTTTTTTTTTTCAATTTTTTTTTATAGTGTAACTTTTTTTTTACAGTGTAACATTCTGTCCTGCGCCCTGATTAGCTAAGAGACTAGACCAGGACTAAACCAGGTCTAAAGCAGGTCTAAACCAGGACTAAACCAGGTCTAGACCAGGGATGGTAGGGACAGAGTCTCAGATTTCCTTCACGAGAGCGCCTGGGTGACAGGGGGTGTGGCCTTTGTTTACTTGCATGAGCCATGGAAGAGAGTGCGAGCCGGACCATGGAAGAGCCAAGAATCAACATGGACTCTTCCAAGAATCAACATGGACGGGCCCGCTGCGGCGTCCGGGGGAGCCGCAGCGGGGAGAGGACACTCGCGCGCACTGTGGAGACAGTGGCTCTTCCCCGTGAGAGGACGAGAGGACGAACCCGTCCTAGAGAGCTGTGGAGTATTGGCGACGCATTGATAGCGGTCTGATTTTGGAGCCGGGGTGAAATGCAACCAACTCTTGTGAGCGCAGGTTAGTCTTACCTGGTCTTGTGGTGCTCAGAGGCGTCTGTTAGCGGTTTGGCACTGTTAGCAGTGGCTTGAGTCTTGCCCAAAATGATATCCAGGTCGCTTTCCACTCGACTTTCGCACATGGCATGGATATGTGGTACCAAAACAAACGCACGTGTCCGCGCGCACGTGCCCGCGCGCACGTGACGCGCGGGCACGTGCCCGCGCGCACGTGCCCGCGTGTCACGTGCCCGCGTGTCACGTGCCCCCGCCCCCACTATTAATATATTTTAATGAAAATCTACAAAAGTTTGAGTGTTTAAACAAGAGAAAAATGTGAGAAAATGTTAATACCAGTCTCAGAAAGGTGTATAATGTGTCTGGTGAAGCGTTTTCAGCCTTAAAACATGTAGAATAATTGTAAAATATAAAATTGTCCTACTTCGCGGATTTCACTTATTGCGGGCTATTTCTGGAACCTAACCCCCGCGATAAACGAGGGTTCACTGTATCTGGAATGAATTTTAGATCTTTAAGCCCATCTCATGAAAAATGGGAGCAAAAACAAAAGTGTTGCATTTATATTTCTGGTGAGTGTAGTAGTGGTAGTGGTAGTGGTAGTAATTGTAGTAATAGACCTACACTAAATACAGTACGCTAACATATGGATTTTAAGATTCATAGAAAATGTAATAATGTCCACATACCAACATTTAGTACAGTGTAGTAGTAATAGTAGTAGTGGTAGTAGTTTTAGTAGTAGTGATAGTAGTGGTAGTAGTATTATCAATAGTAGCAGCAGTAATGTACTAGTAGTAGAAGTAGTAGTAGCAGCAGTAGTAGTAGTAGTAGAAGTAGTAGTAGTAGTAGTAGTAGTAGTAGTAGTAGTAGTAGTAGTAGTAGTAGTAGTAGTAGTAGTAGCAGTAGTAGTAGTAGTAGTAGTAGTAGTGTAGTAGTAGCAGTAACTAGTTTCATTGGTGTAAAACTGGCATGGCATATCAGTTCTATGTTTAATATTTTTTGCTCCACTGCTCACACCTTCACTAGAATCGTTTGGATGCTTTCAGTCCTACAATTTCTAATCTCTACTGAAATAAAGGTAAAAGGAGCTGTTAAATTGAAAACTAACGACATCAGAAAGTGAAACAGAGCGTTTTGAGCTTAGACAGACAAATAATAGCAGCGAGGAGGGGACTGCACGCAGTCTGAGCGCATTAACACATGAACGAGACCCATGCAAGAGCCGCGGTGGTCTAGACCACCTCTAGACCTGACCAGGTCTAGAGGAGGTCTAGAGGTGGTCTGGACTAAACCAGGACTAAACCTGGACTAAACCAGGAGGCTCTTGCATGGGTCTCGTTCATGTGTTAATGCGCTCAGACTGCGTGCTGTCCCCTCCTCGCTGCTTTAATCCACCTGGTTTAGTCCTGGTTTAGTCCTGGTTTAGTCCAGGTTTAGTCCAGGTTTAGTCCTGGTCCAGTCCAGGTTTAGACCTTGGTCTAGACCTGCTGTCAGCTCCGCGCCGGGTCATGCTGCGCTATCACACACGTGTCAGAGCGCAGTCTTCTCCCCCCTCCCCCCACACTTCACTATTAATACATTTTGTTGAAAATCTATGAAAGTTTGAGTGTTTAAACAGAGACAAATGTGAGAAACACACAGAACACAATGTTACACTATAAAAAAAGTTACACTATAAAAAAAAAAAACTTGGATCGGGGCCTTGGAACGAACCAGGCTTTTTCCATTGAAATAGCTACTCAACTAACGAATTTTTCACGTTACGAAACCACTTCTGGAACAAATTAATTTCGTAAGGTGAGTTACCACTGTATAGGATCTTAAAATTTGCCACCAAACTTCATAGAATACAATGAAAACCACAATTGTATGTTGTGCAGTGGTCAAACCAGAACACAAAACTTGGTCTCATACGGTTAGTGGCCTTATCAGAGAGTCAGATGTGCAGCAGCTTTCACATACATTATACATGAACATACATTATGCATTTGGATAATACATAAATGCTTTTCCAATTGGAGCTAAATGACTTCTATAATAAGTGTTTTTCTATAGGCCTTCCTGTTCTTAATGCTTGGTTTCCTGTATTGTTTAACATCCCTGTGAGTGTTTTTCCTTTCTCTTCTCCACCTCTCTCTCTCTCTCTCTCTCTCTCCATCTAACGCACCTCCGCTCACAGATGAAATAATGACTTGCTTTTCTCTGAGATGCTGTTCGTTTTGACTGGTGCACAAAGAACCGGCGGAGGAAAACAAGAGTCATGATAGAAATGTTGTGTTGATGGAGTTGTGATTAGAGTCTTTCTCTTTCCTCACTGTGTCTTTTACTTTCTCTCTTTTTCTTTTTCTTCCTTCTCTCCGCTTCCCTTTCTCTCTCTTTCTGCCTCCCTCTCTCTCATTGTCTTTCTTTGTTTCTCTCTCTCTTTCTTTCTCCCACCTCTCTGTTTCTGTCTTTCTCTGTGTCCCCTTCTCTGCTCCCTCTCTCTCTTTCTCCCTCTTTCTGTCTTTGTCCCCCTCTTGTTCTCAGTTTCTCTCTGACTCCCTTCCTCTCCCTCTCTTTCTCTCCCCTTTTCTCCCTACTCTTTCTGTCACTCTCTTTTCCCCCACTTCTGTTTCTCTCTTTCTACCCTCGTCTCTCTCCCTGTCTCTCCCCTTCTCGTTCCCCCGTCTCTTCCTCCCTTTATATTTTTGTCTTTCCTTTCTGTCTCTCTCTTTCTGTCTCTCTCTCTCTCTGTCGCTCTCTCTCCCTTTCCTTACCTTTCATTCTTCCTCTCTCTCTTTCCCCAGCTCTCTGTTTCTCTCCTTCTCTCTATCCCCTTCTCTACCCCCTCTCTCTCTTTCTCCCTCTTTCTGTCTTTGCCCCCCTCTTTTTCTCCGAGACTCTCTTTCTCAGTTTCTCTTGTTCTCTCTGACCCCTTTCCTCTCTTCCTCTCTTTCTCTCCTTTTTTTCTCTCCTCCCTACTTGACTTTCTGTCACTCTTTTTCCCCACTTCTGTTTCTCTCTTTCTATCCTTGTCTCTCTCCCTTCCTTTCTCTCCCCCTTGCTCCCCCTCTTTTCCTCTCTTTATA